>JAOTQJ010176303.1:0-65741 GCA_025642045.1 Solanum sejunctum
GAAGCATATGAACATGTGAAATATTGGAGGTATGGCTGATTGTCATGTTGGAGTAGATAAATGCCTTTGCTTACCGATGGATCTATGTTTCATGCCAAGTGATACGAAATCAAGTAGCCTTACATACATCATTGTATGACCTCGTTACTACCTTGGAGTGGATGTGGTTTCCCTTAAATATTTAGCTACAGTATATTAATCAATAAAACTAGTATTAGTATCAGCACAACACTTCTAGGCAGTCCAATATCATAAAAATGATCACCTGGACAACAAGCTTTCAACTAACGATGCAAAGACAATTCTTCAACCTTTTCACTTATAGACATATTTTGTAACAACCATTCTTATATACATGTCATGTATATCTTATTCTTAGACCCATAACAATCCTAAAATAGCCGACACATCCCAGTACATATCAATTCTTCACAACATACAAACAAGCAGCATAACGTTACATCCTTTCACCAGACTTTGACTTCAACAAATCCCAAGCTTATTGTAACTTTAAAAAATTGTATCCAACATTTTTTTAACCATAAAACCAATCTTAAATTAGTCCAAAAATATTCCCAAAATAGGTGAAAGTCATGGAACAACATACTACAATTTTCAGCTTCTAAGTTTCTTTTAAGAGTAAAATTACGATGTTGTACAACAACTCATCTTTGTGAACTGTAAAAGTGGTACAGCAGCATACTAATATGACTAACATCTTATATATTGTTAGAACATAGGTCTTACTTCATAATTCATCCAACCAATTAAGAGAAAAGTCTCTTGAACAACAAGAAACATTCATAACAATACTTTGGACACATGCTGTCCAGAATTTTCAGCATAACATAATAGTATATACTTCTTGTCTTGCATAAAGAAACCATCCTAGCAATATCTATAGAAACTTCAACAAATCAAAAAGGTTTCAACATAGAATCAATTAATTTCAATGAGTAAGTAAATAACTATCAAGAATGAAGTAATCTTTTACTTTGGTTAAAGTCCTTAAACCATGTTAACAACATCAATTTCTCTTAATAATACATCCATAAACTATATAGAAGTCACCAAAATAAAAGACAAGTGTGTAGCAACTTTCTGGACACAAGCTATCCAGAATTTTCAGTAAATTTCCAGCAAAGATACGTATACTTCTTGTTTTTTACGAAGAAATCATACTAAATACATAATTATAATTGCTTACCTTTGCCTTAAATGTTTTGGATTTCCTTCAAAAGCCTTAGTCTATTGAGTTTGCAGCTTGGTGAAGTGAATTATAGAGAAGACAAAACACTTTAAGAAAGCTAAAACTTTATTTCCTAGTGGAATGAATTAGTACTGCACTTAACACGTTTTCAAAGATTAATTTTGGCCAGATTTGTCTTCCACTTTAGACCTGATAATGACACCCATTAATGGTTTATTATTTCAGCATCTTATCCTCCAAAAGTGTGCTTAGTTGGGTCTCAAATATGATGGACCTTTGCGGCTAATTTCCAGCTTTGTTCTTAGTTATTTTTGGGTCCAAATGTCCAAGTGGTTTATAGTGTACTTATTGGACGTTTTTAAATTCCTCTTGGACTAAAAATAAGGTGAATTTATGATACTTAAACATGGACCAAAGTTACATCCTTAACAAGGAATTTATTCGTAATCGAACTTGAACCAATTCAGTGTCGAGCCTTGTCTACATTTAGCCATTAATTTTAAGCTAAGAAAGTAGGTGACTTACCTACTAGATTATTAAGTCATACAATAACTTTAATTCTTTTACTTACTTTGGGGATGATATATCCTCAATTTAACACCAACACATATATATCCTTGACCCTCTTAAGCATTTAGACTCACATATCGCCCATTAAAATGAGATTCAAGCACTTTCAAGAATTGATGCTAATTTGACCCAACCATAACATGATTCATTTACATAGCATTATTACATGAAAAATGTGGGATGTTACATCCTCCCTCCCTTAGGAACATTAGTCCTCAAATGTTAGCACAATTGGGTAACTTGATAAAGTATAAAACTTTATTTAAATAAACCTTTAAAAACACATTGATTATTCAATCACACTTACCTATTAACATTCCAATTCTGCATGTTGGTCATCCTCTTTAGCTTCAAACAAATGAGATTAATTTGACTTCATCGCGTCCTCGTCCTCCCAGGTCATCTCCTTTACTTGCTGATTTCTCCAAAGTACCTTCGCTGAAGCTATTTCTTTATTCCTTAGCTTTTTAACCTAACGATCTAGAATAACAAAAGGTTCCTCTTCATAGGTTAGATCTTCTGTAACTTGCACATCCTTAATAGGAGTGATACGAGATGGGTCACCTATACATTTTTGGAGCATTGATACATGAAAAACTGGATGAACCATTGAAAGTTCTTGGGGTAGCTCCAGCTCATATGCAACCTACCTAATTTTCTTAGTAATTTTATATGGCCCTATGTAACATGGGCTTAGTTTTCCTTTTTTACCAAACCTCATAACTCCTTTCATTGGAGACGCCTTTAAAAATACCCATCTCCTACTGAAAATTCTAGCTCTCTCTTCCTAGCATCCGCATCTAATTTGTGACGGCTATGGACTATTTCTAGTCGCTGCTATATTACCTTAACTTTTTCCTTGGCTTGGTGCACTAGATCTGGCCCAACCAAGGTGGTTTATCCCACTTCAAACCATCCGATTGGTGATCTACACTTCCTTCCATACAAAGCTTCATAAGGTTCCATCTTGATACTTGAATGGTAGCTATTATTATATGTAAACTTAATAAGTGGCAAATGGTCCACCCAACTACCTTTAAAATCCAATGCACAAGCTCGCAACAAATCTTCAAGTGTCTGAATGGTGCGTTCTACTTGACCGTCTATTTGAGGGTGGAAAACTGTACTTAAATTCACTTGTGTACCCAATCTCCTTTGGAATTACTTCTAAAACCTTTCAGTGAATTGAGTCTCTCAGTTAGATATAATAGAGATCGGGACTCCATATAGCCTGACTATCTCTTTGAGGAACATCTTGGCATACTCCTCTGCTGTATAATCACTCATGACAGGTAGGAAATGTGCTGACTTTGTAAGCCTATCAACTATTACCCACATGGAGTCAAACTTCTAAAATGTGCGAGGCAAACTGATAACAAAGTCTATATTGATCATATCCTAGTTCTAAGTTGGAAGTACTATACACTATATACAACCTCCTGGCTTTTGGTGTTCCACCTTCACTTGTTGACAATTTGGACATTGAGCTACAAATTCTGCAAGGTTCTTTTTCATGCCTCCCCACTAAAACACTCCCTTAAGGTCATGGTACATCTTAGTTGATCCTGGATGGATAGAATATCGATAATGGTGGGCTTCTTCCATTATCCTTTCTCTCAGCCGATCAATATCAGGCACACATAATTTGTTTTGGCAGTAAAGTACTCTATTTTGTGTAAGGTCAAAACCCTTTATCGTAGCCTGCCTCACCTTTTACTTAAGTTGTCGTAGAACAGGATCTTCGAACTATTTTTCCTTTACCTCCATTACTAATGATGATATCACTGCATTATGTACGATAACCCCTTCCTTTGGAGTTTCAGAAAGGCGAATTCCCAAACTAGCTAGTTGACGTAGATCCTTAGCTACCCCTTGACTAACCATGGCTTGATCACCAGTAGTCATAATTGCCTTATGACTCAGAGCATCAACAACCACATTTGCCTTCCCTAGATGGTATAGTATATCAATATCATCATCCTTTATTAGCTCTAACCATCTCTGTTGTCTTAAGTTTAGGTCTTTCTACATAAAGATGTATTGCAAATTCTTATGATCTGTATATATGTCAACATGAACCCCATACAAATAGTGGTGCCATCTTTCCAAAGCAAATACAACCGTTGCTAGCTCAAGATCATGAGTTGGGTAATTCTTCTCATGTGGTCATAGTTGTCTGGATACATAAGCAATTACTCTACCATGCTATGTAAGCACACACCCTAAGCCAACTCTTGAAGCATCACAATACATTGCATACCTCTCAGTGCCTTCTGGAAGTACTAGCACAAGTGCAAAAGTTAGCTTATTTTTTAGTTCCTGGAAGCTTCTTTCACATGCATCATTCCATTAGAACTTAGTTGCCTTATGTGTCAACTTTGTTAAAGGTGCAGAAATAGAAGAAAAAAATTTAACAAACCTTCTGTAATAACTTGCCAAACCTAAGAAGCTCCAAACTTCCGTGGGCGTTGTTGTCCTTGGCTAATCTTTTACAACATCTATCTTTTGTGAATCAACTCTTATTTGTTCCTCAGACATAATATGACCTAAGAATGCCACTGATTTTAGCCAAAATTCACATTTAGAAAACTTAGCATACAACTGTCGATCACGAAGGACCTACAACACTTGTCGTAAGTGATTTGCATGGTCCTCTTATGACCTTGAGTATTCCAAAATATCATCTATAAATACGATGATGAACACATCTAAGAATGGCTTAAATACCCTGTTCATCAGATCCATAAAAACTGCCAGTGCATTTGTTGGCCCAAATGACATAACAAGAAACTCAAGGTGACCATACCATGTCCTCAAAGCAGTCTTAGGTATATCTTCCTCGTTTACCCTCACTTGGTGATACCCTAATCTCAAATCAATTTTTGAAAAGCATTTAGCACCCTGTAACTGATCAAATAAATCATCAATCCTGGAGAGGGAGTATTTCTTCTTAATTGCCACCCTATTCAATTGTCGATAGTTGATACATATTCTCAAGCTGCCATCCCTTTTGTGTACAAACAACACTAGTGCACTCCAGGGAGACACGCTAGGCTTATAAAACCCTTCTCCAATAAGTATTTTAGTTGCTCTTTTAATTCACACAACTCTGCCGGGGCCATTCTATATGGAGGGACAGAAATGGGTTAAGTGTTTGGAAGGAAGTCAATACCAAAATTTATTTCCTGTTCAGGAGGTAATCCTGGGAGTTCTTCAGGGAACACATCAACAAACTCATTCACTACCGGTACTGATTGAAGAGTTGGCGATTCTGCCTCTAAATCCCTTACTCAAATTAGATAACATATATACCCCTTAGATATCATCTTTCTAGCCTTAAAGTAAGAGATAAATTTCCCCTTTTGGTGACCCAACATTACCTTCCCATTCAAGGACTGCCTCATTTGGAAAGTGGAAGTACACTTTCATAATTCGGCAATCCACAGTGGCAAGCAAGAAGATAACCTATCCATACCCATTATGACATCAAATTCCACTATTTCTAACTCAATAAGGTCAGCCAATGTGTCACGGTTACAAACAATTACTACACAATCATAATAAAACCTTCTAACTATAATATATTCACCGATTGGTGTAGAGACCTCAAATGGTTTATTCAATAATTTAGGTGTTCTCTTAAGCTTCCCAGCAACTAGAGGGGTAATGTATGATAGTGTAGAACTAGGGTCAATTAATGCATATACATTATGAGAGAAGATGGACAGTGTACCTGTGACCACATCAGGTAAAGCTTCCAAGTTTTGCCGGCTCCCTTAAGCATAAGTGCAATTCTGGACCCATCTAGAGCTAGCTGCTTCTCTAACACCTCTACCACGACTCATAGGTAATTGTTGGCCCCTTCCTAATAGAGGAACTGACGATGATGATGCCATAGTTGACCTAGTAGGTTGTGCTATCTCACCTATATGCCTTCTTAGGCAATCTCCCATAATATGCCCTGGTATACCACACCAATAACAACCGTCTGTCTCAACACGACATATACCTTGATGATTTCTTCAACACTATTTACAAAGCTTCCTAGGAGTTATTGATTGTCCTACCAATCCTCCTGTTGTTCGTGTACCTTGACCCTTACCCCGTTGACCAAACTGGTTACTTCTAGACCCCTAAAGTTGTGGTGGAGCACTAGCTGCAGAATAGGAAAATGATGGTTTAGGAGGTCTATTAGAAAACCGAGGCCTAAACTCACCTTAGGATGGTGTAAACTACCCTAAAGATCTATTCCTCTTAGATTGCGCCCTTTCCGACTCTGTGTCCTCCTTCTCTGCCTCTGGTCCTCCAATTTCTGCATAAAAGCTTGCATCCTTGCTATGTCCATATCTTTATTCAAGGAAGCAATAGTACAATCTTTGACCAGATACGTATTTAATCTATTCGCATACTGATGAACTCTATCTGCCATAGTAGCAACCACATTAGGAGTATACCTAGATAGGGAATTAAATTGGAGACTATACTCCCTCAGGCTCATGTTCCCTTGGTGGAGATTTAGGCACTAATCTGCACGGGCCTCTCGAATCTCCAATGGCAAGTAATGGTCAAGAAAGGCCTCTTTGAACTCCTTCAGGTAGTCGGGGGTGCATCTATATCTTTGGACTACTTCCATTCTTCATACCATAATATAGCCACACCCTTCAACTAGTATGCTACTAACTCAACAACTTCGATACCATTCATATGAATAACATCAAAAGTATGCTGAATTTGATCAATGAAGTCTTGGGGATCTTCATTAGGATCAGACCTAGTGAAGGCTGGAGGGTCCAAATTAAGGAAGTCACGTATCCTCGTACCAGCTGTCCTATTTGCACTTACAACTAAACCTTCCTATTTTTGTCCTTGGCCAGAAACTATATGAGTCAATAGTTGGACCACATTCCTCAGATCCTATACTGTACCATCGATAGGTGGTTCTGGAATTTCACTATTCTTGGGTTCATCATGAGCTGAAGAGGTTAAAGATACACGTGACAGGGACTCATCTTGAGCCTCATTTCGTTGTCTGATATTGACTAGGAGAACTATCCCCCACTTCTATTACCTTTCCTTTACCTTTGTTCTTCCTAGTTTCTAGCATACTTGCTCACTGTATAAAACAATTCAGGAGTTAGACATAATTCACCTAGCTCTATGGCACAATCTAACGAATGAAAGAAAATTAACAACTCCTAAATGTCACGTAACCTCTTGCTTATAAATGTGGTGCAAAACACATCGATAAACAATAGTCTACATTGACACAGCTTTGTAGATTCCCTAGGATGACCCGCTTTGATACCACTTTTGTCATACCTCAAGTTGCCGTTAGGGTGTACTGGCACCCGCTGCCAATAGGGTTGGGAGAACTAACCTATATCTATGCGCTTTGTATACATATTATGAGGAATTTCTATGTTTGGCATACTTCTAAGAAGATAAATGGTATTACCAAGCTAAAAGGAGATGCGTACAGCTAGGTCGTTGGGGCCATGGTGTCTAAGTACGAGAAATGACCACAATTTAACTTTATATAGTATCTGCAAGAAAAAGTATCTGGAAATGTTAGGGAAAGGCCCCGTATGAATTATAATATGAACATATAAGATCTAAACACACACAAAGCTCCAAAGCAACCTGGAGCTTGGTAACAACAGCTGAATGTCCTGTACTCTACTGGGGAGATCTACTAGCACCTGTACCTGCAGCATGAAATACAAGTCCCCCGGAAGAGACTCAGTATGAGATAGTGTACTAAATATGTAAGGCAAAAAAAAACTATACTTGAAATATAACTCAAATGAAATTGTGCACTGATAGCGGATAAGAGACCACCTTTAATTATACTTTGGGATAGAGTACTTTATGTTCTTTATATTACTTTACCTTTATTGTATAATCTGTGCACATCATGTACTATAAATGACCACTTGATCAGTGGTAAACTGTATCGGGATCATCCCTGGCTAGGTTCTTCCTTAACCCCTCAGGCTACCACCCATGATAAGTTTTTCGCCGGCTAGATGATTCTTTAACCCCTCGGGATATGGGATCGCCCCTGGCTAGGTTCTTTCTTAACCCCTGAGTGTACCACCCTGGATAGAATCATCCCTGGCTAGGTGATTCTTCTACCCCTTGGGATACCACCGATCAAAACATTATGCTTTATCTTTTAATTACCATTGAGATGATTCTTTTGATGGCCAAAACATGCTTAAACAGTCAAAATTTCATTAAAACCCAACATAGTTTGTAGTAAAATTAATAATAAAAATACCATAAGCATATCAACTTAGAATCAAGCAATTTAAGTAAAAAGAAGGGTTGGGCACCATAGGTGAAAGAACTCAATGGTTGGAACCCACATACCTTATCTTTGGAGAAGTTTTTGATGAAGATTAGAAATAGAGGCTTGAAGCTTGAGCGAAACCCTTAAGATCGGGATGAGTTTGGGATTTGCAATTTAGGGTGAAATATTTGTCTAAGTATTTGAAAGAGTATTGCGAAATGTCTTGTATGATACAAAGGTGAAATATGGATAAGTTAGGTATTTTCATTCGTGGAAAGGCTTAGTCCCAAGATCCAAAAGTCTTGTACCAAAATAAAATAACTGGCACAAAACTACACTGATGCACACCCAAGGCACGTCGCGTCAGCGGCGCAAAAACCTCATTGGAATTTGATTTTTGGGAAATTCAAATTGTGATTTATTTGCTCTAAAATTAGGGTTAGACCCATTCTCCACTAAAATTTCCCCCACATCAAGAATATGAAGTTAGATTTTTAATATGATGCATGAATTTTGAGATATATAGAAATTAGGATTCCGAACACTTTTGAGGCACATTTTGGGCACTTTTTGGGGTCATTTCAAATAAACTCAATGAAAATCAACCCACCAATATTGTAGTAAAATGTTCATTTAGGGTATCTTGAAATTCATCACAAAAGCTCATAATAACTCATAATTTCATAGCTCAAATCATGCATAGTCTCAATAGAAAAAACTAATTCAAGGAATAAACTTGAAATAGATATTCATGCATAGTCAATCGATATTTGATAAAAACCTAACATAGCTGTCACACCTCAAGTTGCCGTTAGGGGGGACTGGCACCCTCTGCTGATAGGGCTCGGGAAAACCAACCTATATCTATGCGCTTTGTATACATATTATGAGGAATTCCTATGTTTGTCATACTTCTAAGAAGATAAACTTTATTAACAAGCTAAAAGGAAATGCGTATAGCTAGGCCGTTGGGGCACGGTGTCTAAGTATGAGACATGACCACAATTTAACTTTACATAGTCTATAAAGGCTCTAGCAAGAAAAAATATTTGCAAATGTTTGGGACAGGCCCGTCTTAATTATAATATGAACATATAAGATCTAAACACACACAAAGCTCCGAAGCAACCTAGAGCTTGGTAATAGTAGCTGAATGTCCTGTACTCTACTGGGGAGATCTACTAGCACCTGCACCTATAGCATAAAATGCAAGTCCCTCGGAAGGGACTCAGTATGAGATAATGTACCAAATATGTAAGGCAAAAAAAATACTATACTTGAAATATAACTCAAATGAAATTGTGCACTGATAGCGGATAAGAGACCACCTTTAATTATACTTTGGGGTTGAGTACTTTATGTTCTTTATATTACTTTACCTTTACAGTATAATCTATGCACATTATGTACTATAAATGACCAGTTGATCAGTGGTAAACTGTATCGGGATCGTCCTTGCCTATGTTCTTCCTTAACCCCTAGGGCTACCACTTGTGATAAGATTTTCCCTGGCTAGGTGATTCTTCCACCCCTCGGGATATGGGATTGCAACTTCCTAGGTTCTTCCTTAACTTCTCAGGGTTCGACCCTTGATAGGATCGTCCCTGGCTAGGTGATTCTTTCACCCCTGGGGATACCACCTATCAAAACATTATGCTTTATCTTTTAATTACCTTTGAGACGATTCTTTTGGTGGTCATAATATTGGAACTTTATGACTGTATATATAACATATGACATATAAATAATCATACAAGACAATATGACAATGAATAGAGCATGTCATATACAAAAGGAAATATGTATGAGGTGAAACAACTTGTGGATTTTGTTTAGCGACAAGAGCTCATGAAACTTGGTATTCATGTATGTATATATAAATTTGAATGTAACTACATATATGGAAGCATATGTTCATGTGAAATATTGGAGGTATGGCTGATTGTCATGTTGGAGTAGATAAATACCTTTGCTTATCGAAGGATCTATATTTCATGCCAAGTGATACGAAATCAAGTAGCCTTACATACATCATTGTATAACCTCATTACTACCTTGGAGTGGCTGTGGTTTCCCTCAAATATTTAACTATAGTATATTAATCAGTAAGACTAGTATTAGTATCAACATAACACTTCTAGGAAGTCCAATATCATAAAAATGATCACCCGGATAGCAAGCTTTCAACTAACGATGCAAAGATGATTCTTCCACCTTTTCACTTATAAACATATTTTGTAACAACCATTCTTATGTACATGTCATGTATATCTTATTCTTAGACCCATAACAGTCCTAAAACAGGCCACACAACCTAGCACATATCAATTCTTCACAATATACAAACAAGCGGCATAACGTTACATTCTTTCACCACACTTCGACGTCAACAAATCCCAAGCTTGTTTTAACTTTACCAAAATTGTATCCAACATTTTTTTAACAATAAAACCAGTCTTAAGTTAGTCCAAAAATAGTCCCGAAATAGCTGAAAGTCATGGAACAACATATTAAAATTTTCAGCTTTCAAGTTTCTTTTAAGAGTAAAATTACGACGTTGTACAACAACTCATCTTTGTGGACTGTAAACGTTGTACAGCAGCATAATCACATGACTAATAACTTATATATTGTTAGAGGATAAGTCTTAATTTAGAATTTATCCAACCAATTAAGACAAAATCCTCTTGAACAATAAGAAACTTTCACAACAATACTTAGGACACATGCTGTCCAGAATTTTCAGCATAACATAATAGCATATACTTCTAGTTTTGCATAAAGAAACCATACTAGCAATATCTATAACTTAAACCATGTTAACAACATCAAGTTCTCTTAATAATACATCCCATAAACTATATAGAAGTCACCAAAATAAAAGGCAAGTGTGTAGCAACTTTCTAGACACAAGCTGTCTAGAATTTCTAGCAAATTTCCAGAAAAGATATTATCATGTACTACTTATTTTTTATGAAGAAATCATACAAAATACACAACCATAATTGCTTACCTTTGCCTTATATATTCTGGATTCCCTTCGAAAGCCTTAGTCAATTGAGTTTGCAGCTCGGTGAAGTGAATTATAGAGAAGAATAAACACTTTAAGAAAACTGAAAATTTATTTCCTAGTGGAATGAATTAGTGCTGCACTTAACATGTTTTTAAAGATTGATTTTGGCCAGCTTTCGCTTCCACTTTTGACCTGATAATGACACCCATTAATGGTCTATTATTTTAGCATCTTAACATCCAAAATTGTGCTTAATTGGGTCTCAAATATGATGGACCTTTGCTGCCAATTTCCAGCTTTGTTCTTAGTTGGTTTTGGGTCCAAATGGCCAAGTGGTTTGTAGTGTACTTATTGGACGTTTTTAAATTCTTCTTGGACCAAAAATAAGGTCCATTTATGATACTTAAACATGGGCCAAAGTTACATCCTTAACACAGAATTTATTCATAATCGAACTTGAACTAATTCGATATCGAGCCTCCTCTCCGTTTAGTTATCAATTTTAAGCTAAGAAAGTAGGTGACTCACCTACTAGATTATTAAGTCATACAATAACTTTAATTCTTTTACTTACCTTAGGGATGAGATATCCTTAATTTAACACCAACACATATATATTCTCGACCCTCTTAAGCATTTAGACTCACATATAATGGGATTCAAGCACTTTTAAGAATTGACGCTAATTTGACCCAACTATAACATGATTCATTTACATAGCATTAGTACATAAAAAATGTGGGGTGTTAGAATAGTATATGTTCAAAATTCATAATAAGATATACCCATAGGTAATACTACTTAAAATCATGCAATTTTCATAAAAAAGAGAAGGTTGGGTTCCATATGTTAAAGGACACATGGATGAGGACACACATACCTTAAACCTTGAATTCCTTGAGTTGGACTTGAATGTGACTTGAAGCTAGAGATGGGTGCTAGAGTTCCAAATTTGATCTTGAGATCCTTGAGTATGAGATATTTGATAAAGGCTTGGTGAGGTTCTACTGAGGGTTTTGTGAGTTATAGAGTTGAAAAATGGCTAAGTATGGGATATTTCATTTTTAAATGGGCATGGGGATATGACCCCAATGCCCTTAGATGAAATAAGAAAACCAAGAAAAATATTATACTGGTCAGTGTCCCAGGTGCGATATGGACCACACTTGGAGATCAAACAACTAAGAAAAATTAGCAAAAATTATTTTTTGCTATGGGTCTTTTAAAATCTGAGTTATACCCATTTTCCACTCAATTTTTCTCCTAATCAAGAATATAAAGTTGGATTTTCGAAATCATACACGAATTTTAAGATATATAGAAATTACTATTATGGGAATTCCAAAGCACATGAGAGGTGTTTCAATATCTCCCCATTGGGAACATTCGTCCCCAAATGTCAAAGAAAAATGCGTAAGAGAAATAAACATGAAGAATTTAGCTTGACATAAATGCAACAAATACACTTAAACATCATTTCAAAAAGTCTCAACATCAGTGTCAAAAATCACCATAAACTTGTTACCATGGACATGAATGCATGTAAAATGACATGAAGGCTGAAACTTAAGACTTAAAATAACAAATGGGACTTAAGTTATTACCTTCAGCTTGAGTAGAGTGGAAGTGATATTGGTATCGCATTTTTAGCTTCCCATGTGACACTTTCAACTTGTTGATTCCTCCGTAGGACCTTGACGGATGCTACAATTTTGTTTCTCAATCTCTTCACTTGTCTATCCAATGACTCTACCGGGACCTCCTTATAGGTCAAATTATCTTTCACAATACTTACAACCTCTAAGGGCATTATAGCATTTGGGTTATCCATACACTTTCTCAATATAGACACATAGAAGACCGGATGAACTATATTCATTTCCATAGGCAACTCTAATTCATATGCAACCTTACCAACCCTCCTTAAGATTCTATAAGGTCCTACAAACCTTTGGCTCAATTTCCTTTCTTGCTAAATCAGACCACACCCTTCACGGGTGATACCTTCAAGTAAACCCAATCATCAACATTAAACTCAAAATCTCTTCTCCTTACATCCGATTTGGACTTTTATCTACTTTTGACCATCTTCAACCTCTCCCTTATCAATCTCACTTTCTCCAAGGCTTTCATAACCAAATCTGGGCCTAACAAAACCATCGCCCCCACATCAAAATACCCAATAGGGGACCTACAACACCTACCATATAAAACTTCAACTGGAGCCATACCAATACTAGAGTGGTAGCTATTGTTGTACGGAAACTTAATAAGTGGAAGATGTTCATCCCAACTACCCTTAAACTCAAAAACACAATCGATAAGCATATCCTTAAGAGTTTGGATAGTCCTTTGGGCTTGGCTATTCTTTTGAGGATGGCTGTGCTAAGTTTGACGTTGGTACCAAGTCCTTTTTAGAAGGATCTCCAAAAATAACAAGTGAATTGAACACCATGATAAAAAATGACAGACAAGGGTACCTTATTCTATCTAACCAACTCATGAATATACAACTTAATATAATCTTCAACACCATAGATGGTTTTGACAGGTATAAAGTGAGCCGACTTTGTCATCCTATTAACCATAACCCAAATATAATCAAAGTGTCTCCTAGTCTTAGGAAACCCAACCACAAAATCCATATTGACTTCTTCCCCATTTCTAAGTAGGAATCTCTATGTCTTGGGCTAGGACACCCGACGTTTGATGTTCGTCTTTTACATGTTTGTAATTGTGACAACCAGCTACAAACTTTGCAATTACTCTCTTCATACCACCTTGCCAATACACCTCCCTCAAGTCTCTATATATCTTTATGGAACTGGGGTGAATAGAATAAGATGACTTATGGGCCTCCTTCAAAATCAACTCTTTCAAGTCATCAACATTAGTCAGAAATAACCTACCTTGATACCTAAGGGTACTATCTCCCTTTTGGGAGAAAACCTCCACTATACCATCTGGCACCAAGGACTTCAACTCTAGCAAGGTGAGGTCAAGGTCTTGCTTTGACTTGGCTTTCTCAATCAAAGAAGATTTAGAACTATCAACAACCACTACACCACCATTTTCAACTTCATCCAACCCAAACCCAACCTAGAGAATGGGTGAACTTCTCTAGCCACCTTCTTGTTAGCAACGTCAATATAGGCTAGGCTACCCATGAATACCATACTTAGAGCATTGGCCATAACATTAACTTTGTTGGGACAATGATGTACACTCATGTCGTAATCTTTAAGGAGCTCTAACCACCATCTTAGTCTCAAGTTAAGATATTGTAGACTCTTGTGATCGGTAAGCACATTAACATGAATCCCATACAAATAGTGACACCAATTTTTCTAAGCAAACACCATGACCGCTAATTTAAGATCATGGGTGGGATAATTTTGCTCATGTACTTTAAGTTTCCTAGAGACATATGCTATCACCTTGCCATTTTGCATCAAAACAAACCCCAAACTAATTTTTGAGGCATCACAATAAACCACAAACCCTTCTAACCCTTCTGGTAGAACCAAAATAGGAGCGGAAATAAGTTTGTCTTTCAATGTTTGAGAAATATTTTCACAATCACTGGTCTAAACAAAGTCTTCCTTCTTTTGGGTCAACTTTTTCATAGGGGAAGCAATAAAGGAGAGCCCATTCACAAACCTTCGGTCCACTAAACCCAAGAAACTTCTAATATCCATCGGAGTCAAGGGTTTAGACCAATTTATTATCACCTCCATCTTCTTAGGATCCACCTTAATGCCATCACCTGACACCATATGCCCTAGAAAAACAACCTCTTTCAACCAAAATTTCACACTTTCCATATTTAGCAAACAACCTCTCACCCCTTAAGATTTGGAACACTACCCTCAAGTGATTAATATGCTCCCCTTCACTGCAAGTATAAATCAATATATCATCAATAAAGACCACCATAAACATATCAAGGTAGGGTTTAAAGACCCTATTCACGAGATCCATAAATATAGCCAGTGCATTAGTCAACCCAAAAGACATAACCATAAATTCAAAATGCCCATACCTAGTTCGAAAAGATGTCTTAGGAATATCACACTCTCTCACTCTCACTTGGTGGTATCCGGACCGAAGATCAATCTTAGTTAAGTGACTAGCCCCTTGTAGTTGATCAAAAAGGTCATCAATCCTAGGTAGAGGATACTTGTTTTTTATAGTAACCTATTAAGTTGCTAGTAATCAATGCGCATTCTAAGGGAACCATCTTTTTTCTTTACAAACAACATGAATGCACCCCAAGGTTACTTGCTAGACCTTATGAAACCATTTTCTAACAGATCCCTCCAACTATGCTAGTGCTATATGGTAAGGAGGAATGAAAATGGGTTGTGTATTAGGAAGGAGGTTTATACCAAAGCGTATTTCCCTTATCGAAGTAACACCGAGAAGCTCATTAGGAAAGATATCAAAAAACTAATTGATCACAGGAACTGACTCAATAAGAAGGACTTTAGACTCAACATCCCTAACCCTCACAAGATGGTATAAGAAACCCTTAGAAATTAACTTTTGGGCTTTAAGACAAGAAATGAATCTACCCTTGACCATCATATTAGAGTTTCCCACTCAAGGATGAGTTCATTAGGGAATTAAAATCTCACTTTACGAGACCTACAATCAATGGAAGCCTGATATGCATATAACTAATCCATCCCAAGAATAATATCAAAATCCACCATATCAAGTTCAACAAAATCACAAGGCAAGACTTTATGCAACAGAGATATAGGATAACCACTATAGACTCTTATAGTGATAATGGGCTCATCAACGGGGGTAGACAGTTCATATGGTTCACACATTAACTCGGGACACACATGAAGCTTACTAGTAACAAAAAAACTAATGAAAGAAAGAGTGGGACCCAAATCTATCAACGCATACACATCATAACAAAAACCTTTAACATATCAATAACAATATAGGATACCTCATCTACTCCTTGCCTTTCTTGGAGAGCATATAACCTATTTTGCCTTAGAGGACCCACTTGTTAGCCTCCTTTGTCCTTTGACCCGTATTATCACCTTGGCTTTGAGGACGACCATCTCTACCCTTGTCTTGAGCATGAGGACAATCAATAACCTTGTGACCCATTTCACCATAACCAAAGCAAGCATTAGAATTATTCAAACATTGACCACTATGGTTTCTCTCCCACTTTTGGCATTTAGGATGGGTCATTCCATCATTGCCACCTTGGAATGTTGGGTTGGACACCCCTTCATTAGAAAATGTCTTGTTAGGAGCATTGGAGGACCCTTGGCCTTGGAACTTGTGAAAATGAGGAAACTGGCCACCCTTAGAACCTTGGAAACCACCTTCAAAGCAATCCCTCTTGGACTCCCCACTTCTTCTTCTTCTTCTAAGATTTCCCCCCTCAAGTTATTTGGCATATGTCATGAGCAAAGACAAATCCATATCACTCACTAGCATGGCAGCACAACACTCTTCATTAACCAAGTCGGACACTCCTGACACAAATTTGCTTATAATATCTCTTGGGTCAGCAACCAAATGTGAAGCATATTTGCAAAGCTTGTTGAACTTGAGGGCATACTCCTTCACACTCATGGACCCTTGCTTGAGGTTCATAAACACCATTATATTAGCCTCTTTTAACTCGATAGGGAAGAACCAGTTGACGAAGGAAACTTTGAGCTCCTCCCAAGGAATAAAATTATCATCTCTCCCCTCTAACTTCCATTGAGTAAACCAAATTTGGGCCACACCTTTTAGTTGGTAGGCTACTTATTCCGCTTTCTTCTCTAAGTGTCCCTTATGAAAGATAGTACCTTATACATTTCATTAATAAACTCTTGAGGATCTTCCTCTGTCTTGTACTGTGAAACTTCAGAGGGTTCATTCTTGTGAAATCCCTCACCCTTGAGGCTGGAGTAGGAGGATGAGGATCTTGAGTTCCTTGGTTCATTTGGTTGGTCATAACATAGGCCAACATTATGATAGCATCCCAAAACTCACAATGGCTACCCTACCATCTTGAGGACCTTGAGAAGATTGAGGGGCTGGTTGCTCCTCTGGAGTATGGGCTCTCTTTAGTCTTCCTATTGTTTTTGACATGATCTAAAAGAACAAAGAGCATTGGTTAGGGGAAAAGCCTTATCTTCATATCTAAAGCACGACATAGATCATGAATGTATGGAATGTTTCCTAAAATAACTCATAGCCTCCTATTCATAGTTGTGGCATGCTTCATAACCATAAATAAGACTCTACTTGACATGGTGTTTTGGATTTACAAGGACCATTAATAAGCTCTTACTCTGATACCAAGCATGTCAGGACCCAAGCCTAGGGCCTAGATGTAACACAGCGAATGAGAAGTCCAAAGATAAACCCAACAAGCCTCTTGATTATAACATGCACACATCTTTGGTAGCGGAAGCAAAATCAAGCAGTAATAAAAGTCAATTAATAAATAGGGAAAGTGGGACTAAAAGAAGTCTTTGATAATCATAAAAGCATGAACATAGTCAAGCTCATAGCATATACAAAACATAGTATCCAACAAGACCTCTATCTTAGAATAGAGTAGGCACCAGGACACTTCCCAGGCTCACCCTCATGATAACAAGTGTTTAACACAAAGGACAAGTCTCATCATAGAATAAAATAAAATAGATATTGTCCTCAGAGTTAAGGACTCACCAAAAGCTTTCTTGGAGAATTGAACTAGCTATATGGAGGAGAATTATCAAAAGGAGCTCTAGTCCCTACATGGTAATACCATGTAGGCATATAGTATGTCTTAGTATGTTGGAATGTACTAAGTATACAGGTGCAATAAAGAGATAAGCCAATATATTCAAAATGCATAATCGTAATCATTGGATATATAATCTCAATATGATATGCGTGAGCAATGCTTGTAATAAAACATGCTTGTAAGACATTGAACTTACATAATATATCATACATATGTGGGAAGAGACCTCAACTGATATAGATCAGGCAGCTACAACTTGGACTCCAAGGCATGACATTCCCTCAATTCAGGTGACCAGACATGACACCCCCTGACTAAGTGTGGTCTACTTACCAAGGCAAACTAAACATGATAAAATAAACTAGATGGATCATCTAGTATAGCATGGGTAATAATCATAATCCTATGGTGGCACATAGTTTAGACACTAAAGACTTTATATAAGGATCCTTGTGTCGAGCCCCCATCTTAAGCCTCAATAGGTGCTAAGTCAAATCATAAAGAATTCTTGAAATAACCATAACTTAATAATATCATGAGTAACTTGTAAGAGACATGATAACTTGACATGAGTAGATGATAGACGTGCTTGACCTCTACTAGTGAGCCTAACTGGAACATGAAAGTAGATTATAATCATACATGAACCCTTGCTTTAACATTAATGACTCACAAGAGGTAAAAATCTTGAAAAGGGCTCAACTTGATAATGTAAAATCATAAATACTCTTCATGAATTCAATACATGCTTGAAATCCCTTAATCATCATGAAGTCACTTGACTTGCAAATAATGTAATAGATCATCAAATTTTGAGAATTCTTGTTATGTAATTTTATCAAACACATGGTGGTTTTATGATACTTGTTAAAAATCATGCAATTCAAGATTAAAACAAGATGAGTATACTTAATAAAAATTAACCAACCAATATTGTAGTAAAACACTCGTTTTAGGGTATCTTAAAACCCTCATTTAGGGTATCTTAAAATCCATCATAAAAGCTCATAGTTTTATAGCTTAAATCATGCATAGTCTCAATAGATAAATCCAATTCATAGAATAAACTTGAAATATACATTCTCGCATAGTCAATCAATACTTGATAATACCCCAAAATAATTTATGTTCAAAATTCATATTAAGAGATACCCATAGGTAATACAACTTGAAATCATACAATTTCCATAACAAAGAGAAGGCTCCAAGGGTGAAAGGATCCATGGATGAAGACCTACGTACCTTAAACCTTGAATCCCTTGAAATGTACTTGAAGGAGAGTTGAAGCTTAAGATTGACACTATAGTTCCAAAATTGAGTTTGAAATCCTTGAATTTGAATTAGAGATTTGATAGTCTTGGAGAGGTTGTAGATAGGGTTTTGTGACTTATATAGTTGAAAAATGGCTTAAGTATGAGAGATTTCACGTTTGAATGGGCATGGGGCTATGACCCCAATTCCCTTGGATGAAATGAGAACACCAAGGAAAATATAACACTAGTCCATTCCCCAAGCGCAATGCAGACCAGATGCGGAGATCAAATAATACTAGTCTGCACCCCAAGCGCATCATGGACTAGGCACGGACAAACATTGAAATACAAGGAATTAGCAAAAATTATTTTTTGCTACGAGTCTTCTAAAATATAGATTATGCCCAGTGCCTACTCAGTTTTGCCCCTAATCAAGAATATGAAGTCAAATTTTCAAAATCACGCACAGATTTGAAATAAATGGAAATTATGATTATGGGGGCATTCCGAAGCACATAAGGGGTGTTTCCTTGAGACATATCCCTGAACCCATGTATAAAGGAATAGAAGTTTCATTTTTTTAGGCAAAAAAATCACTCTCTAAAATCCTAAAAACCTCTCCAAACTCTCCCAAATTCCTCTATCAAGTTCCTCAAAGTTCCTAGTATTTCAAAGCTCTTCTATTAATGATCAAGTTTTGAAATTCTCCAAGATCCTTTCATCTTCTTCAAGACTTGACAACATGTGGATTTTTCAACCACGACTCCCCAAAATACTTTTAACTCAATCCTTTAAACTTCAAGGTTAATTTGTATGAGTATTATCGATCACTCTTATTATCATAATTTATTAGGGAATCTTCATTTATTGAATGAAATTGCATGAATTACTTTCAAAGGTTATTATTATGAGTTATTTGATGATATTCAAGTTATGAATGTTATGATACCATGAGACTCTATGAAGTTGATAATTTTACAAGGTGAATTTCATGTTTCCATATCTAAGTTTTGAAGGATGACATGAATGATGATGATGGGTTGTTGAATTATTTTCAAATGAGCATGTTTTTCTTCATTCATATCCAATACTCTTAATTTCATGATTTTAATCTCATATGCATAAACCCACCATATTTTGGACTATGAATTTATGATGAAACATATTGTATTGATGAAATATTTTTTGGCAAGATATGCAAGTTGATCAGGAATGTTATGAATTATTAAGGGCAATCAAGTATGTTATGATTCCACGAAAATGTTATAAAAATTATGCAAGATTATGATCCGTTCTATGATGCTATGATGTTATGGTTTTAATGAGCTACTCTAATGATGATATTATAATATTATAACTTTATGCATATTATGACTATGATTATGATTTAAGTATTCCTTGGGATGTTGACTTAGCATCTAGAGGACCTTGATAAATCACAATTATCCTTTTACTACATTGACACCATAGGTTTATGATTAGCTAATGGATCTCTATAGCTCATGATGCAGGATTCACCAAAAAGGGTGAGGTTCCCATAGTGTACATACTAAATAGTGATCAAAAAGGGTGGAGTTCTCATAAGGCTCTTAGCATATATTAACCAAAAGGGTGAGTTTTTGTAAGCCATTTGTAAAGCACTCTTTGAAATGGAGAAGTTATAGTAAGATGTGGGTATGGTTTACCTTGGCGAGTAGACTACTCCATGTCTTATGTGGAGGTTACATCAAGATTCCATGTAGTATATCATATAGTCATAATTGTCTATTGAGGTCTCTTTCCATATATATATGCTACATTATGAGATTATGGTTGCCTTCCATGCATGTTTTGACTAAGTCATTGATCATTGATGTCATATTGAGTTTATCACCTTTGTATATTATTATGGATCTTGTCTATTATGGCTTAAGATTTCTTGATGCATTGCACCTCACATATTTAGTACATTCCAAGTACTAACACATACTTTTTACCTACATGATATAACCATGCAGAGACCGAAGGTCCACCATCCACCTCCCTATGGCTGGCACAATTCTAAGAAGACTTTGCTTGTGGTGAGTCCTCCACTATGAGGATAACTCTATTTTCTCTCTTGATTAGACTTTACTACTTTGTTATTTAATTTTAAGGGTGAGCCTAGAACATGTCTTGGCCTCCGTTCCACTCATGATAGAGGTATTATTACACAATATATTATGTATGATTCATTCGGTGCCTATGTGTTTATAGAGATTTCCCTTTAGTCTCTGCCCCTTGTATGTTGTTTCTTAATGTTGATTGCAAGTGGTGATTTTCAAAGTCCCTACCCACCATAGAGTTCATCTGATGTTCCCTTCCCTTAATTGAATTGTTATTATTAAATGATGGTAATCCCTTACCCCTATCTCCCCAAAGATTGCATCCTAAGCCCCAAACACCCTTAGTATGGTTAAATGATGTTCTATTTCATGCTTCCTAACCAAGGACAAGCTTAAATATGCTATGAGGCTTGTTTAGGCCGCTTTTGGGTTTCCCATTCACCATGTCGCACCTAGGCCCTAGGCTTGGGTTATGACAAGCTTGGTATCAGAGCACTAGGTTTATAAATGGCCATAATGAATCCAACATACCATATCAAGTTGAGTCTTTTCATTAGTTGTAAAGCACACTACAACTATGAATAAGAGGCTACGAGGTGTTTAGAAAATGCTTCACTTCTTCATAATTTATATCATGCTTTAGAACTTGATTTAAGATTTCTATCTCTAATTATTGCTCTTTTGTGCTTCTAGATAATGCTGCCAAGGAGATTGCCACAAAGAGTTCATTTTACCAAGGAGGATTAAGTCCCCATCTCCATATACTCCTACTCTAGCCTCAAACGTGAGGGACTTCACTAGAATGAATCCTCTAGAGTTTCCTAGCTCTAAAGTGGAGGAATATCCTCAAGGATTTATTGATGAAGTGTACAAAGTCCTACCTATCATAGGGGTAAGATCGGAGGAGAAGGCAAAACTAGCAGCTTATCAACTTAAGGGCCTTGCACAAATATGGTTCATCCAATGAAAGATATATAGGGTGGATGATGAGCCTATTCCATGAGAGGAATTTAAAGCCACCTTCCTTAACCATTTCTTACCTATTGAACTAAGGGAGGCAGAGATGATGACATTTATGAACATTAGACAAGGTTCCATGCATGTGAGGGAGTATTTTATCAAATTCAACAAGCTCTCAAATTATGCTCTTGACTTGGCTGTTAATCCTCGTGTAAAGATGAACAAGTTTGTCTCGGGGGTGTCTGACTTTGTTAATGATGAGTACCATATTGGCATGCTCATTGGGGAGATGGACTTGTCTTAGCTAATGACATATGCCGAATAATTTGAAGGAGAGAAGCTTAGAAAGAGAAAGTGTGGAGAGTCCAAAAGGGCCCATTTTGAAGGTGGATTCCAAGGTTCTGGGGGTGGTAGAGGTGGTCTTTTTTAAAAAAGGGCACAAATTTCAAGGTCAAGTGTCAACAAATGCTTAAAAACAAAGGTTCACCAATGGTAGAGTACCAAACCCTAAATCTTAAGGTAGTAATGGTGAATCAACACTTCTTAAGCGTGGAAGGTATGGAAAGAACCATGGTGGTAGATGCTATTGAGATGTGGGTGCTTGCTTTAGATGGGGCTAGATGGGCCACAAGATTGTGTTTTGTCCAAATGCTTTGAACAAAGTTAGAGATGTTCATCTTTCTACATGGTACCCATAGATGTCAAGGGGCAAAAGGTTTTCAAAAAAAGAGTACTTCACATCACAACCGATTCTTTGCTCTTCAAGGGAGGCAAGAGGTGGATGAGCTGCCCAATGTTATAACTGGTACGTTAAAGGTTTATGATAATAATGTGTTTACTTTACTGGATCCAAGTGCCACTCTATCTTTCATTACCCATCTATTGCCAATAGGCTTGATGTGTGTGCCAAATTATTGTGTGAACCCTTTGTTGTGTCTACCCTTGTTAATGAGTCTATTGTTGCTAGAAGAGTCTATAAAGGTTGCCCTGTGTATGTATTGCATCAAGTCTTGCCTTGTGATTTTGTTGAACTTGATATGTTAGCTTTTTACATTATTCTTGGGATGGTTTGGTTATATCCATATATGCTTCCATTGACTATAGAACCTATAAAGTTAGGTCCCAATTTTCTAATGAACCCATCCTTGAGTGTAAAGGTCATGATTCGGTGGTCAAGGGTAGGTTTGTCTCTTGCCTTAAGTCCAAATAATTGATTTTTAAGTGTTTTATTTATCATCTTGTGAAAGTTGGGAATGTTGAGTCCAAAGTTCCACTTATTGAGTCAGTTCGAGTAGTCAATGAGTTTCTTGATGTCTTTCCCAATGAAATCCCCTGTGTTCCTCCCAGAAGGAAAATAGATTTTGGTATAGACCTCTTCCCTAATACTCAACCCATTTCTATTCCTCGTTATCATATGGCCTCCACAAATAAAAAGAATAAAGGGATCAATTGAAGGACTTATTGGAGAAGGTCTTTATTAGGCCTAGCAAGTCACCTTGGGGTGCAGTGGTCTTGTTTGTAAGACAGAAGGATGCTTCACTTATCATGTGCATTGACTACTGGAAACTCAATAATTCACCATAAAAAACAAGTATCCCCTACTAAGGATAGATGATTTATTTGACCAATTGCAAGGGGATAGTCATTTTTCTAATATTGATCTTTGATTCAAATACCATCAAATGTGAGTAAGGGAATGTTATATTCCTAAGATGGATTTTTAGACAAAGTATGGGCATTTTGAAATTTGTGGTTATTTCTTTTGGCTTAACCAATGCTTCAATGATATTTTCAGATCTTATGAATAGGGTATCTGAATCCTACCTTGATATGTTTGTTGTGTTATTCATTGAAGATATCTTGATTTACTGCTGCAGTGAAAAAGAACATGTGAGTCATTTGAGGGTACTGTTATAAACCTTTAGGGAATAAATGTTGTTTGCTAAGTTTGATAAATGTGAAATTTGGTTGAAAGAAGTTACATTCCTAGGGCATGTGGTGTCGAATGAAGGAATCAAGATATATCCCAAGAAAATAAATGTTATCAAATTGGTCTAGGTCCTTGACTCTAACGAATATTAGGAGTTTCTTGGGCTTAGCGTGACACTACAGAAGACTTGTTGAAGGCTTTTCACTTGCTTTCCCTTTGATTAAGTTGACACAAAAGAAAGAAAAGTTTATATGGACCAATGAATATGAGAAATGTTTTCCAATCTTGCAGGACAAACTTACATCCACTCTTATTTTGGCTTTACCAGAAGACTTAGAAGGATTTGTTGTCTATTGCGATGCTTCTAGAATTAGTTTGGGGCGTATATATTTTTTCACCAATCCCAAGAGTCTTTTATATTTGTTGATCCAAATAGATGTCAATTTGAGGCATAGAAGGTTGTCGAAACTCCTTAAATATTATGAATCAGTGTGTATTATTGTAACACCTCTCTTGTTCTTAGGTCTGGGAAACTGAAAGACTGAAAATTTGCTGATGGTTAGGTTTTATGAGGCCAGTTTATGGCCCATATAAGAACCTACAAGCCAAATCTGGTATCGTGGAAAGTTACCAGTGAAAATGAAAAAATGAAAGATTTCTGGAAGTTGACTTATGAATTAGCAGATGAGCCATATGTTCTCCTATGACCTGTAAGTCGGTCTCGTAGGTGAAGACCCTGGGGAACCAAAAATTTTCTAAGACTGAGGTCTTCCTACAAAGGGTTGTACATCCCGTAAGTTCATCTATGATCTGTACTACATTCTTGGGGATCAGAAGCTATGATTCTAGTGGCTCAACTTTTGTGACACCCTGACTTATATGGAAAGTTACGAGCCATAAGTCTATCCGTGTCCCATAAGTGGGGTTCTGTAGACAACTGCTATAGTTTTTAATGAAGGGTATTTTTGACTTTTTCAATCCATCTAAGTCCTAAACTATGTCGTTTTGGCTGCTCTAACTACCCTATCCAACCTAAATCCTACAAAGTCCTATTCCTAAGTCATTCAAAGCTTCAAATCCTAAAATTATTTCAAAGGTTTCCAATAATTCTCTCTCTCTAAGTCGAGGGTTCCACTGAACCTAAAGCTTGAAGGTTTACTAAGTATTTCAAGATTTTTGTTCTCAAATTCCTTAGGACTCTACTTGAGGTATGTAGGGATTCATTCATGGAGTAGTTTCATCTATGTAGTACAATCTAAAATCTTCTTTCTATCAGGCTTTTATGATGAATTCTTATGGGCTTTTAAGTTATGATTAGTAATACATAGATTATGATTCCTATATGATTATTATGACTAATTATACAAGAATTACTGAAATTACCCTAAAAATACATGAAAATATGAGACAAAAGTGATCGAAATTATAATTTCATATATCTCAAAATCCGTGCATGATATCAAATATTCAACTTCATATTCTTGATCAAGAGGAAAAATTGAGTGGGTAATGGGTCTAACCCCAATTTTAGAGCAAACGAATCACAATTTTGATTTTCCAAAAATCCTTTATCTAGTGTCTATCCGTAATAGTGCCGCGACGTACCTCCATCATGGACCAGTGTAAAATTGCCTCTGCTATAGGTCCGTATTATACACCAGAGGTGGACTTGTGTACTTTGTTGCCAGTTATTTTATCTCGATCTAAGGCTTTTGGGTCTTAGTCCTAAGTCCTCCCACACGTAGAAACACATATGCTTAGCCATATTTTGCATTCATATCATACAAGACATTTCCCAATGCTCACTCAAACCCTTAGAATAATATTTCTCTCAAAATTCAAGTGTCCAAATCTCTTTCGGATCTTAAGGAATTTATCGAAGCTTTAAGTCTCCATTTTCAATCTTTATAAACAATTCTCCAAAGTCAAGGTATATGGGTTTTAACCATTAGGTTCTTTCACCCATGGTGGCCAAGCTTCCTTTTTACCTAAATTGCATGATTCTAAGTTGATTTACTTATTGGTATTTCTTATATGAATTCGACTATAAACTATATTGGGGTTTCATAAACTTGTGACTGTTTGAGCATGTTTTGACTTATGAATCTATCGTCTATTATTTCATTTGATGAGGGGTTTTGATGTATATTACATAAGGGTATTACCAACTGTTGGTGAGTGGTTCTACATAGGATTTTCTTGTATTATTCCACTCTTGAATTTCATGATCTTACATTAGTATTACACACCTACCAAGTGTTTGATAAAATGTCCAATTTTGGATTCTTGAACTATTGATGATCCATTGCATGACTTATGACTTGAGTGACTCTGTGATAATAAAAAGAAGGTATTTATATGATGATTTCATAAAAAGTATCTATTGTGATGAAAATTGACCAATTGCCTAGTTCAGGGGGTAGTAGGTTCGAACTACCACATTGAGGCGTAATACCTCATTCATCTAACTTAGGGGTTTGAGGGTGGGGGTGGTAGGACCATCCTATCATGTTTAGGGGTATATACCTTAATTGTCTATCTCGGGTAGTTGTAGGCCTATGCTACCACATTTTGGGGCATATACCTCAATCGCCTAGCTCGGGGGGTGGTAGGCTCATGCTACCACATTGATAGGTACATACTTCAATTACCTCAGCAAGGAGGTAGTAGGCCTTGGTTATGTAATGATGGTCACATTCTTCACATGTAATATGTTCTATATGAGCATGTTTTACTTCGTGTATCATTCATTCATGTCATATTACTAATATACTATCTTTTGCTTATGATATTGCATTTTGCGATGTGCCTATCTCTTGTTGCATTGTATCCTATATACTTAGTGCAGTTAAATGTACTAACACATACTCTATGACTATATGATTTTACAATGTAGGAATCGGAGCACCGATTGATCATCCTGCTTCTCGTGGCTAGTACTTCTGCCCAAAGCTAGTTAGTGAGTCCTCAATATCAGGTACAATGACTTGATGTTATGATATGTATTAAGAATCTCTTTTCTTTATTATATATATATGACTATGAGGGTGAGCATGATTTCTTGTCCTGGTCCCCGCTCTTATCTATATAATAAAGGTGCTCTTGAACAAGTTATGCAATTATGTTATGAGACTCAACTCTCTTGATTTAATGATGTATTACATTATAAAATGTTTTACCTTAGCCTCTTTTGCCCCTATTTCTACTTTTATTAATGTTGTTTAATGCTTCTGTGACCAAGGATGTGTAATGATATGTTAAGAGGCTTGTTTGGGGTTCCTTTAGGTTCCCCCTTCTCTGTGTCATGTCTAGGCCCTAGGCTTGGATCATAAAAAACTTCATATTAGAGAACTAGGTTATGAATAGTCTTTGGCATCCAACACACTGTGTCAACTTATCTTTTTCATGGTTGTGTTATGCACCATAACCATGAGCAAGAGGCTATGAGATAATTTAGGAAATATTTCCCTTCTTCAAGTTCTAAGTCGTGATATATATTTACAGTAAGGTTTTTCCCACTAATGATTATTCTTTGCTATGCTAGATTATTCCTAATAGAAGAGAAAGAAGGGCCTGTACTCTTGAGGAACAATCGACTCATGGTAAGCTCCGAGATGGTCTCACTTTGTTAGCACAAGTTGTGGCTAATCAAGCCAACCAAAGGGCCCAAGCCCCTCATACTCCTACTCTAGCATCTTAGGTGAGGGACTACATGAGGATGAACCCACCAGAGTTCTATGGTTCTAAAGTGAATGAGGACCCTAAATAATTCATTGATGAGTTTTATAAGGTACTGACTATCATGGGTGTTAGATCGGAGGAGAAGGCGAAGTTGGCGACTTGCCAACTCAAGGAGGTGGCACAAATATGGTTCACTCAATGGAAGGAGAAGAAGAGGAACAATAATGTATTTCTATAGGAGGACTTCAAGGCATCTTTCCTCAACTGGTTCTTTCCTTTTGAGCTTAGAGAGGACAAAATGGTGGAGTTTATGAATTTTATGCAAGGATCCATGAGTGTGAGGTAGTACGGCGACTAGTTCAACCAACTCTCTAAATATTCTCCACACTTGGTTGCTACCCAGGGTCTAGAATGAACAACTTCATGAAAGGTTTATCCGACTTTTACCATTTGATTAGTAACAGGGATTTATCCTATTTGATGACTTATGCTTAACAAATGGAGGGGGACAAATTGAGGAAAAGAAGGGGAATGAGGCCAAGAGGGCCTATTTTGATGGTATGGTCTAAATTCCTGAAGGTGGCCAGTTTCATCAATGCCAAGGGTCCTCTATTGCTACAATAGAAAGGCTTCATAACGACATCCCAAGGGCCTAAGGTCATAGTGGTATGGGTACTAATGCTTTGTGTCCAAAATGTCATAAGGGCATGGTGGCCCATCCTTGATATGTACCGATGCTTGTTATAGTTGTGGGGAAATGGGGCATAAGATGATAAATTTCCCTCGTAATCATAACAAAGGTAAAGATGTTTGTCCTTAAGGCCGAGGTGCTAATGTGGCCCCTTTAGGGAGGGTGGTCAACAAGGTGGTGCCCCAAGACTTAATCAGTTCTATGTACTCCAAGGGAGGCAAGGGGTTAATGATATTGCCAATATCGTCAACTGTATGTTAAAATTTTTTAATGTTGATGTGTATGCATTAGTTGATCTGGGTGCAACTCTTTCTTTGTTACCCTCTTTGTTGCCAAAAAGTTTCATGCTGAACCCGAATTATTGTGTGAGCCATATGAGGTGTCTACTCCCGTTGGTGCATCTATTGTTGCTATTAGAGTCTACAAAAATTACCCCATCTGCATTTTGCATAAAATGTTGCCGTGTAACTTTGTTGAGTTGGACAAGTTAGATTTTGACATTATTCTTAGGATGGATTGGTTGTATGCATACTATGCCTCTATTGATTGTAGAACTCATGGGGTCAAATTCTAAATCCCAAATGAACTCGTTCTTGAGTGGAAGAGTCATGATGTGGTGCTCATGTCATGACCCAAGCCTAGAGCCTAGTCGTGACATGGCGCATGGGGAACAAGTAAGCCTTTTAGCATATCATTACACATCCTTAGTCACACAAGCAATAAAATATAACAAATTATAGTAAATCGGAATAGATGGGGCTAAGGGACAACTTCATAACATCAACATCAAGAGTCAAAAGGAGTCAAAGCTCATAACATAGATACATAACATGTCGAATAACACCTCTACTATAGGTTTAGAGTATGCGTCAATACGTTTGAATGTACTAAGTATGTAAGATGCAATACAACAATGGATAGTTGAGCAAATGGCAATATGACATGAATGAAAGATGCTTAAATTAAATCATACTTGCATAGGACATAATATGTGTAGGGAGTGACCAATTCTTAGTGCAATCCAAGGCCTACCACCCATTGGGAGAGGCGCTTGAGGTACGAACCCCTTCATGTGATTTTTGATGTACAAGCCCCCAACATGATTGACGGCTTGATGGGTTCAAACCCCCAACATAGTTGATGGAGTACAAACCCCGCAATAAGGTTGATGGGTACAAAACCCCAATATGGTTGATGGATAGTTGCACCCTACCACCCATGGTGATAGAAGTATGAACCCCCCGATAGGTTGATGAATATAAACCCCCAACAAGGTTGATGGACAGTCGCACCTACCACCTATGGTGACTAGAGTACAAACCCCTGGATAGGTTATAAGGTATGAACCCATTGACAAGGTTACCCAACATGCAAGCCCCGAGTAGGGCATGGTTACAAGCCAACACTATATAGAATAATATTATTTATACCTTCATCCCTCTCACCATCATCTAGTCATCATATACATACATACGTCTCATCATTTCATTATCATTCTATCATCATTTCATCATCATATAACCATCATATACATAGATATATTTCATCATCATTTCTTCATCACTCTATCATCATATTATCATCATATAGTCACTCAACTCATAAGACATGTATTGGGACCTCAGCTCCTCAATAAGCCATAATCGATCATTTTATTAAACACTTAGAGGTTGTGTAGTGCTAGTGTAAAGCCATGCATTTCAAGAGTAGAATCATTCTAGGAAATTTAATATAAAACCTTCAGTAGATACTTGGTAACATCCTCAACCAATATACATAAAACCTATAATTAAATCTTACAATAGATCTTTGATTTATAACCCAAAACATGGTAAAACAGTCACAATTTCATATACCCCAAATAGTGTCCAGTGAATTTAATTATAATTAATTCCCATGAGTAAATCCACTTTAAATCATTCAATTTTTAAGAAAAGGAATCTTGGGCATCATGGGTAAAAGGAACCCATGAAAGAAACCCACAAACCTTAGCTTCAGAGATGAACTTGATGAAGATTGGAGATGCAGACTTGAAACTTGAGTGCAACCCTTAGGATCCAGAAGAAGTTTTGAATCTTGAGTTTTGGAGTAAAATATTTGGCTTAGTGTTTAAATAAATATTGGGGAATGTTTAGAATGGTATGAGGGTGAATTTCTAAGTATAGATATTTTCACTTTTGGCAACACTTAGGGCCAAGACTTAAAAGTCTTTGATTGAAGTCAAAACTGGACCAAATTTTACACAGGTGCGTGTCCTTGGCTTTTACGATAGGAGCGCAAAAAAGTCTATCGAAATCACATTTTGGGAATTTTAAATTTTGATACAATTGCTCTAAAATTAGGATAAACCTATTACCTACTCAATTGACCCCCTGAACAAGAATATGAAGTCAAATTTTTGATAGCACACTCAGTTTTTTAGATTTCTAGAAATTATGATTTTGCGCACTTTTGAGGCATATTTTCAGGTAATTTTTTGGGGTGTTTTAGGTCCAGGGTTTATTAATCTCTTGCATTAAAGGTCATAAGTTGATCTCTAAGGGGTATCTTTATCATCTTGTGAGTGTTAATGATGTGGAGTCCATGGCCCTCTCTATTAAGTTTGTTCCTATGGTAAATGAGTCCGTAGATGTTTTCCCAAATAACATTCCATATGGTTATCCCAAAAGAAAAATAGATTTTGGCATATACCTCCATCCTGATACTCAACTCATTTCTATTCCCCTTTACCGTATTGCCCCGCCGGAGTTAAAAGAGTTGAAGGAGTAATTGAGGGATTTATTGGAGAAAGGCTTTACTAGGACCTGCCAATCACCTTGGGGGGTACCGGTGTTGTTTGTGAAGAAGAAATATTGGTCCCTTCGAATATGTATTGACTATCAACAACTCAATAGGGTCATCATAAAGAATAAGAATCCTCTCACAAGGATTGATGATTTGTTTGACCAATTATAAGGGGCTAGTCACTTCTCTAAGATTGATCTTTGGTCCAGGTATAATTAAGTGAAGGTAAGGGAGTGTGACATTCCCAAGATGGCCATCTGGACTAGGTGTGAGTATCATGAGTTTGTTGTGATGTCCTTTGGGTTGACCAATGCACTGGTCATCTTCATGGATCTTATGAATATGATCTTTAATACCTACCTGTAATCCTTTGTTGTGGTCCTGATTGATGATAATCTATTTGCATAGTGAGGAGGAGCATATGGGTCATTTTGAGAGTACTGCTACAAAGATTAAAGGAAGAAAAGTTGTATGCCAAGTATGAAAAATATGAATTTTGGTTAAAAAAGGTTGACTTTCTAGGTTATGTGATATTGGGGGATGGTACTAAGGTTGATCCTATAAAAATGGATGTGATTAGAAATTGGCCTATACTATTGACCCCGTCAGATATTAGGAGGTTCTTGGGCTTAGTGAGTTATTAGCGGAGGTCTATGAATAGGTTCTCTTCTATTGCTTCTCCTATGACCAAATTGAGTCAAAAGTAAGCCAAATTTGTGTGGACCAATGAGTGTGTAAAGAGTTTTCAAACATTGAAAGATAAGCTTATGTCCATTCCTATATTGTCACTGTCGAAAGGGTTAGAAGGGTTTGTTGTGTATTGTGATGCGTCAAGGGTTAGTTTGGATTGTGTGTTGATGCAAAATGGTAAGGTGATAACTTATGCTTCTAGCCAACTCATAGTACATGAGAATAATTATCCTACACATGATCTTGAGTTAGCCGCTGTGGTCTTTTCTTTGAAAATGTGGCGTCACTATTTGTATGGGGTGCATGATGATGTGTTTATTGATCATAAGAGTCTCCAATATGTCTTAACTCAAAAAAATCTTAACTTGAGACAAAGAAGGTGGATATAACTTCTTAAGGACTATGATATGGGTGTGTATTATCATCCCGTTAAGGCTAATGTGATGGCCGATGCTTTGAATAGGGTATCTATGGGTAGCCTAGCACATTTTGATGATGATGGAAAAGGGGTTGCTAGGGAGGTCCATTGGTTGGCTAGATTGGGGGTTAGTTTGGGAGTGGTGGATAATGGGGGTGTTGTGGTAGTTGATGGCTCTAAATCTTCATTGGTAGAAGAGGTGAAAGCTAAACAAGATCTTGACCTCACTTTGTTAGAATTGAAGGCATTGGTAAAGAATGGTAAGGTAGACGTTTTCTCCAAAGGGGGAGAGGGTGCCCTTAGATACCAAGGAAGGTTATGTGTGCCTTGTGTTAATGGCTTGAGAGAAAAGATTCTTAATGAGTCTCATGGTTCTTCATATTCTATTCACCCCGATTCTACTAAGATGTATAGAGATTTGAGAGAGGTGTATTAGTGGGGAGTTATGAAGAGGGATATTACGAAATTTGTATTTGGTTGTCATAGTTGCTAACAAGTCAAAGCCGAGAACTAAAGGACGGATGGCCTAGCACAAGCTATAGAGATTCCTACTTGGAAGTTGGAGGAGATTAATATGGATTTTGTGGTTGGGTTACCCAAGACTAGAATGGGTTTTGATTCCATTTAGGTTGTGGTTTATAGGATAATGAACTTGGCTCACTTTCTAGTAGTTATGATGATATATGGGTCTAAAGATTATGCTAGATTGTACATTCATTACTTAGTGAGGTTGCATGGGGTTCCTTTGTCTATGATATCGGATCATGGTGCTCAATTTACTTCGTATTTTTGGAGGTCCTTTCGAAAGGGACTTGGTACAAGAGTTAAACTTAGTATGACCTTTCACCCTCAAACAGATGGCGAAGCTAAAAGAACTATCCAAACACTTATGGATATGCTTATGGCTTGTGTATTGGAGTTAACGGGTAGTTGGGATGATCATCTTCCATTGATTGAGTTTGCCTATAACAATAGCTATCATTCTAGCATTGGTATGCCCCCTTTTGAGGCCCTTTATGGTAGCATTGTAGATCACTAGTTAGGTGGTTTGAAGTTAGAGAGGCGGCTTTGTTGGGTCCATATCTGGTTATGGAGGCTCTTCAGAAGGTTGGGATGATTTGAGAAAGGTTGAGGATGACCCAAAGCTATCAAAGGTACTCTGCCGTTGTGAGGAGAAGGGATCTTGAATTCAAAGTTGGTGATTGGGTCTATTTGATGGTATAACCCATGAAACATGTGGTTCATTTTTGTAAGAAGGGAAAGTTTAGTCCATAGATATGTCGGCCCCTATAAGGTAACAAGAAAGATTGGCAAAGTAGCTAATGAGTTGGAATTGCCTAGTGAGATGGATTTAGTTCATCTGGTCTTTCATGTATCTATGTTGAGAAAATATGTTGGAGGCCCTAATGCTATTGTGCCTCTTAATGTTGTGGGTGTTATTGAAGACAACTTGACTTATGAAGAGATTTCGGTTTAGATTTTGGATAGACAAGTGAAGAGGTTGGGGAATAAGGATGTGGCTTCTGTTAAGTTCCTTTGGAAGAATCAACAAGTTAAAAATGCTACTTGGGAAGCTGATGCGGACATGCAAAAGCAATATACTTATCTTTTCCATTCTTCTCAAGCCTAAGGTACTAATTCTAAGTTCTCTATATGATCTCAAGTCTTAAGTTTAGAACTTATGTCATTGCATACATTCATGTTTAAATTGGCAACTTCAGGATGGTTTTACACTTATGTTGAGATTTTTGAAACGATATTTAAGTACATTGATGCATAATTACATGGGATGAAATTGTCATGTTTACTGCTCTCATATACCTTTCGTTGACATTTGGAAACGAGTGTTCCCAAGGGGGAGATATTAAGCGACCCCAAAAAGTGCCAAAAAATGTGCCTCAGAAGTACCCAAAATTATAATTTACATATATCTCAACATTCATGCCTGATATCGAAAATCTGTCTTCATATTATTAATCAGGGAGCAAAATTGAGTGAGAGATGTGTCTAACTCCAATTTTTGAGTAAACAAATCATAATTTTGATTTTCCAAAAATCCTCTATCTAGTATTTGTCTGCAATGGTGCTGCGATCTACCTCCATCACTGAGCATTGTAAAATTGCCTCCGCAATAGATCTACATTGCGGACCAGACACAAACCTGTGTACTTTTTTGCTATTGATTTTATCTCGGTTGAAGGCTTCTGGGTCTTGGGCCTAAGCCCTCCTATGTGTAAAAACACCTATACTTAGCCATATTTTGCCTTCATATCATACAAGACATTCCCCAATACTCTCTCGAACCATTAGATTAATATTTCTCTCAAACTTCAAGTGTCCAAATCTCTTCTAGATCTTAAGGAAATCATCCAAGCTTCAAGTCTCCATTTCCAATTTTCATCACAATTTCTCCAAAGTCAAGGTATGTGGGTTTCAACCATTGGGTCCTTTCACCCATTGTGCCCAAGATTCCTTTATACCTAAAATGCATGATTCTGAGTTGATTTACTTATAGGTCTTTCCTATTATGAATTTGACTATAAACTATATTGGGATTTTATAAACTTGTGACTGTTTGAGCATGTTTTGAGCTATGAATCTATGGTCTATTGTTTGATTTGATGAAATATTTTGTTGTATATTGCATGAGGGTATTACCAAGTGTTGGTGAGTGGTTTCATATTGGATTTTATTGCATGATTCCACTCTTGAATTATATGTTCTTACACTAGCATTACACACCCACCAAGTGTTTAATAAAATGTCCGGTTTTGGATTCTTTAACTATTGATGATCTATTACATGACTTATGACTTGACTGACTCTATGATGATGAAATGAAGGTATTTATATTATGATTTTATGAAAAGTATCTATTGTGATTAACGTTGACCAATTGCCTAGTTCGGGAGTTAGTAGGCTCAAACTACCACATTGAGGGGTAATACCTTATTTGTCTAGCTCGGAGGGGCGGGGGTGTAGGATCGTGCTACTATGTTGAGGGCTATATACCTCAATCACCTAGCTTAGGTGGTTATAGGCCCATGCTACCATAATGGGGGGTATATACCTCAATCACTAGCTCGGGGGGTGGTAGGCCCGTGCTACCACATGAGTAGGTAGTACCTCAATTGACTCCACAGGGAGGTGGTATGCCTTGGTTATGTGATGATGGCCACCTTATTCACATGTAATATATTCTATATATTTTTTTTACATCAAGTATCATTCATTCGTGTCAGATTGCTAATATGCTATCTTTTGTTTATGATATGCATTTTGCCATGTGCCTATCTCTTGTTGCATTGCATTCTACATACTTAATATATTCAAATATACTTACGCATACTCTATGCCTACATGATATTGCCATGTAGGGACCAAAGCACCGACTGAGCCTCCTCTTCCTCATGGCTAGTACTTCTACCTAAAGATAGTTGGTGACTCCTCATTTTCTAGGACAATTACTTGATCTTATGATATGTATTTAGAGTCTCTTTTCTTTATTGTATACTTATGACTATGAAGGTGAGCTCGGTTGATTGTCTTGGCCCCCATTCTTATCTATGAGTAGAGGTGTTGTTGGATAAGTAATGCAATTATGTTATGAGCCTCGACTCTCTTGATTTAACGATGTCTTATGTTATAAAAGGCTGTACCTCAACAACTTTTTTCCCTTATTTCTACTTTTATTAATGTTGTTTAACGGTTCTATGACCAAGAATGTGTAATGATATGTTAATAGGCTTGTTTGGGGTTCCTTCGGGTTCCCCATTCATCATGTAACATCTAGGTGCTAGTCTTGGGTCATGACAATTACGATATATTTCATGATATATATGGTTTTCAAGAAAAAGTAAGTAATTTTTATGTGGTATCAAAATACAACATTTTTTTAATCTTAAAACTTAGGATTTTGTGTGTTCTCAATGCAACATTTATGGTTTTTATGTTTAGTTTTACCGAAAAGCAGGTTGACTATGTCTTGGGGCAAAATTGCAGAAGTTTTCTAGTTTTGGTGATTTACGAGACCCTCTACAACTCATAGGACATTCCACTAGTCCTAGAGGTTGTTTTGTGATGAATTCCTGTAAAGTATGATATCTAAAGATCAGCTATGCGAGCCCTCTATATGAGACGTAGAGCATTCTATGAGTCGTATAGATAGGGTTCGTCAGGATATCCAGTGAAGGACAATATGATGCAGTTGAAGTATACGAGAGAGAAATACGAGACGTGCATCATTCTATGATATGTAATGTGAAGTCATAGAAGAGTAGTCAAAGATCCCAAAAGCTGATTAGGAGACCCCGACTATGACTCAAAAATCACATTACAAATTGTAGAGAGGTTTTGTGGAGTCCATCGACCAATTATTCTATTTCTTTATGACTTAATTATAATTACAATAAATAGTAATTTTAGGTTATTATACAAAGGAGGACATCATCATTTAATAATTTGAGGGTTTGTACTTAGAGAACTCAATATTCGAGAGAGAAGATAGTAAAAAAAACACTTGTGGATTAATTTGACCTTGAAGCTTATGATTCTCATTCTTCTGGGATTTGCTTGATTTCACTTCAATTGGTTAAGTGCTTAATTATGTTTTCTCAATTCATAATTTCTTCATCTACCCATAGCATGAGTACCTAAGTCTACAACTAGGGTTCTGGGAACCATGAAGAACTAACTTAGTAAACCCGAGTAATTTTCAATTCTTCGAAAATGTATATATATATGTATTAATCAATTATCTTAATTTTGCATGTTTTCTAATGGTGGCCAACATTAGAACCCACCTGGTGTTGCCTGGACCAAGGTAGTAATGAAAAGGAAAAGAGATTGATTAACAAGATTCGATGATGTGTTCTCATCTAATCAACCAAACTGGGCCAAGGGAAGGTTGACTAGGAATTATAGGTAATGCTGGCACATTATGGAGATAGGCCAAGTCACATACCGAAATTCGCCTCTCACCTTTGACCAAAAGGCTTAGTGAAAATTAAATTATAGTTCTGCATGTTATACTCTAGACAAGATTTATGTTATATGGTGATACTAAGTTGGGGAATCATGGGGAAAATAATACCATAGTTTCTCTCTATTATTAATTGTTCCTCATGATATTTAGTTTAGTTTACTTTCTTATTGATTATTGCAAACCCTCTTGGAAGATCGAGTTGATTAATTGCTTGAATTGCATATTGGTGAATTTGGCTTGAGACTACGTACTCCCTTGGGTTTGACCCTAGCCTTGGTTAGGTTTTATATCTTGACAACAATTGCTTTTTCCTCTAAAAGGGAGGTGTAACTTGGGAGACATCAAAGATTTTGGCACCATTGCCGAGGAATGCGGCTAGACTTAGTTGAATTCATTAGTAATTGTAATTTGAATTTTAATCCTTAGTTCCCTTTGTTTTACTTTTGCTTTGTTTTTGTTCTTTGTAGGGTATACGAGTAGTGTATGCCCATCACTAGGAGACAAGGCAATTCCTTAACTCCATTTGATCTAGAGATCTAACGAATTATATGAAGAATGGTCCAAGAAAATGGCAACAAAGCGGCCAATGCTGCTTTGAATCAAGGTAATAATGATGATAATAAAAATGAGAACCCACCTTCTTTGGAGGACATTTCACAACCTTGGAAGTTCAATGCCAATACTTACCAATGAAATCTATATAGGTTAAACCTATGGCTATAGATATGATGAGAGCTATTGTATTGCCACCATTATCAGTAGACATAAAACTCACAGTCTCTAGTTTGTTACTTCAAATGCTGCAGAACCGTGGGTTATTTGCGGGCTTACATTAGAGGATCCACATTGCCACTTGGACAATGTGGCATTTATTTGTAAGAGTGTGACGGGGACACAAAATCTATCTATGGATTCTGTGGGACTTCATTTCTTTTTATTATTTCTCCAAAGAAATGCAACATTATGGCTTTGTGAGTTCCTGCAGAGTTCAATCACTAGTTGGGAAGATTTACAAAAGGAATTTTTGGAGAAGTACTTACCTAGATCGAAGAAGCTCAAATTAAAGGATCAGATCAACAACTTTGAGCAACTTCCTAGTGATTTAATAAGCACTACATGGGATCAGTTTACTAAATGTTTGAGGAGCACCCCTGAACACAACATAGTTAATGATGCCTTGGTGGAGATCTTCTACTGTGCCCTTGATGAGAACAGTCAGGCTTGTGCTAACACTATTATGGGGGTCATGTCTCTAGATCAACCATTTGTAAGGATTGTTGAGCTTATGGAGCAAGTGATCAAGATGAATCGTGTATAGGGACAGTGGGATAGAGCTTTCATGAAGAGTTAATGTGCTGTTAATGTGGGTTCAGAGCACGCTAAAATTAATGAAGAGATCATGCAACAACTTGCTCAGCTTCGCACATGCATGAATGTGGTGATCAAGCAGAACCAAGAAAGAATGAATGTAGTGGATCACCAACCTCTATGTGCACCTATTTATGAGGAGCCATAATATTAGGAGGATTCTTCTTTTATGAATGATCATACGGGGGATTTCTGGACCAACACCTAAGGATCCAATCAGGACTGCTGGCGCCAAGGTCAAGTAAACCAAGTTTAGAACTATAGTAGAGATGGAGCCTTCAGGGACAACCAGGGTGGTTATTATGATAGGAACAGGGGTTTAGAACCAGATCAAAATTCCAAAGAAAGCTTCAAAAATGGTCCTTATATGTCATGACAAAACCGTGATACAGGTACTGGTAATTCCAGAATTTAGGAGATGTTTGACTTCTTGTTGAAGAAGTCCGAGACACAAGATGAAACTCTAAGGGGTATGAAATCAAATATTTGAAGCATAAATTGGAAAAAAGAGACTCATTCTATGGCTATTAAACAGTTTAAGCAACAATTTAGTGAATTATCAACTTAGTTGATTCAGTGTCAGAAGGGTACGTTTCCTAACAACATGGTGTAAAATCCTAAGAATGAGGGGCAATGTATGACGGTTACTACTAGAGGTTGTAAGAGCACTATTGATCCTCCTATGCCAGTTCGTGAGGAAGATGGTCGTGAGGTAATGGTTACAATAATGGATATGGATAAAGGGGATGATCATGATAATGATTGGGAGAGTGAAACAACTAAAGAGACACAGAAGTTTAAGCTTGTCCTTAGGCCTCCTCCTCCTTTCCCTCAAAGAATCAAAAATAGGAAGGAGGAAGGCAAGTTCAAGCACTTTCTCTCCATGCTGAAGCATCTAGCTATCAATATGTCTATTATTAAGGCTTTGGAGAAAATGCCGACCTATGCCAAGTATATGAAGGACTTGATTAAAAAGAAGTGCACTGTGAGTTCGGAGCTTTCTCAAGATCTTCAACATTGCAGTTTTATTAGTATGAAGTCCTTAGCTCAGAAGCATGAAGATCCAAGTGATTTCACCATACCTCGCACTATAGGTGATGTGATGTTCATAAATGCACTATGTGATTTAGGTGCAAGTATCAAATTGATGCCCCGTGTAGTCTATAAGAAGCTTGGATTGGGTACGCTTACTCCTAGTAACATGCGGTTGTTGATGGCGGATAGAGCGGTAATGAAACCTATGGAGATACTCTATGATGTGTTGGTTAAAGTGGAGAAATTTATATTCCCTGCAAATTTTGTGATTCTTGATTGTGAGGTTAACTTCGACATCCCAATCATCTTGGGAAGACCATTCCTAGACATGAGATGAGCTCTAGTGTATATGGAAACTGGTCAAATTAGGTTTAGATTGAATGATGAAGAAATTGTCTTCGATATCTGCCAGTCTATGAAGCATCTAGATCAGCTCAAAAGAGAGGTTTGGGCAATTGGTGAAGTCTAGTAATAGATTTGTCTAAGTCATGCCGTGATAATAAAACAGGTGCTTCTTGGAAGGCAACCCAAGGTCGACCTGGCACTTAGCCATCTAGGTAGATTTTGACCCTTTATATTTTATTTTTGTTTGATTTTCTTAATTGGGGATAATGCACATCTTTTTCGATGGGTTGTGGGTAATTATGGACCTCAGTGAAGTATGAGTAGCTTATGGTCCATAACTATCCTAATTTTTTATCCTGAGGTTTTCCTACCTGTGTTCTTCTTCCTCGTGGATATTTAATTTTTGTTGAACTAGCACATTTAGGATGTTTAGATAATATGTATAGCATATAGTACTAACATTTGTTGCATATAACACGTTTTTATGTTTTGTTTTGAAAAATATTACCTACAAAAGTTTTTTGATTAGTAATTATATCACAAACATGCATGTTTAGGTACTTCGTAATGTTTGTTCTGATAAGTAAGGGCAATTTGAGATAAGAAACATGATTTGGGAGTATTTTGTATATAAAGTATGTTGTGCCATGTGAGTTTGAGCTTATTTTGCTAGATTCATGTATTTTGTGCTATTTCAGAACATGCCCTGTTACTCTAAGTTAGATTATGTATTAAATGGATTAGGAAAGGATCTTAGATCTTTGTTGTTTAATTAGACCATATTAGCCTAATATAACCAACAAAAATGATGATTTATCCCTTGTTACAAATATTTGAGCCTTATATATACCAATTCTTTCAAAACACCTACTTAACCTAGTCTTGTCTAGTGATAAACCTTGAAATTGGCCCTGGTCCTTCTTTGATCATTTTGAACCTTGATTGAGGCAAAAAGACTAAGTTGAACGAGGCTACAAAAAGTGGCCTTGGTTCGGACAAGAGATATTATGTACTTTAATATTGGCTAAAAGCCTAAGTTGAGGGTGGTAGTGTAAGGGCAAAGCACAAAATTAAGGTGGTGAGTTAAGAATGAGGAGAAAAAGAAGAAAAATCATGTACCAGGTGCAAAAAAAAAAGAAGAAACAAATGATGTCGTAGATATGAGCTAAAAAGCAAAATGATGTATAAAAACAAGGCAAAAAGCTCAAAAATAAGAATAAAGCACCCAGGAAATGCTTAAATAAGGAAAAAGGGAGAGCAAGCTGAATAGCACAGTTGGTGAGGTAAAAGTGTAGAAAAATGCAGTTTCAAGGAAGGCCATTCGTCACTATTTTCTTAATATATCACACCAAAGCCTCCTGATCCTATATTATATGCCTAGAAAGTCCCATCGTGATTCTAGTGCAGTTAGTTGAAGGTTTGAGTCATGAGTGTAGGGAAAAGCCTATGGTATTAATCATTATGCATGAATATCTTTCGTCAGAGTGAGTGTGTTTGCATAGTCTAAAGCTAAATTTGAAATCATCATTGAATGTCAAAAATGAGACTTTAGTCTATGAGGTCACTTGCATTGCATTGTTAACATTTGACTTCTTTAGTGATTGTGGACTATTGATATTCCCTTGCTTATCATAGTTGTGTTGTCACATGCATTAGTTTGCCAAATAGCTATCTGATTTTTTTTTGAAAAGCTGGTGTGCGTATCTGAGGTTGAGATGTATATGATATATGTTATTGAGTTGAGGTCTGTGTGTTACTGTATTGTCTATATGGATTGAGTCATCGCTTGAGGACATACAACAATTTTAAGTTGATGGTGTTTATGTGCTGTCAAAATATAACACTTTTGATGCTTAAAACATAGGATTTTGTATGTTGTCAATGCGACATTATGGTTTTTAAGTGTTTTTGTATTTTGTTTTGCAGGAAACCAGGTTGGCTATGCCTTGGGGAAACATTTTAGAAGTTTTCTATTTTTTGGTGATTTACGAGATCCTCTACAAATCGTAGAGGCAGTTTCATGATAAATTCAAGTGAAGGATGATATCTGAAGATCAGATATACAAACCCTCTATACGAGTCATAGAGCATACTACAAGTCATATATATGGGTTTTGTGAAGATTTTGGTGAAGGACAATGCGATGCAGTTGCAGTATACGAGAGAGCAACATGAGCCATGCATTAGTCTACTGAAATGACCCCAAAAGTGCCTACAAATGTGCCTCGAAAGTGCTTGAAAATGTAATTACCTTGTATCTCAAAATACGTGCATTATTTTCAAAATTTGACTTCATATTCTTGTTCTGGGGGTGAAATTGAGTGGAAAAGGGGTATAACCCCAATTTTAGAGCAAACGACTCGTAATTTAATTTTTCCAAAAATCTAATTCAGTGAGTGGTGCATGTCATTGGTCCGACATGCCAGTGTGTTATTCTAGTGCCGATTTTCAAGTTCGGTCAAAGACTTTTGGGTCTTGGCCCTAAGTCTTCCCATGTGTGAATATCTATACTTTGCATTATTTCACCCTCATATCATCCAAGACATTCCCAAATACTCACTCAAACACTTAGCCAATATTTCATATCCTAAATTCAAGTCTCAAACTCATCCAGATTTTAAGGTTCTCACTCAAGCTTCAAGTCTCCGTCTCCAATTTTCATCAAGTTATTCGAAGCTAAGGTATGTGGGTTTCTTCATGGTTTCTTTCACCCATAATATCTAAGCTCTCTTTTACTTAAAATTGCACGATTCAAAGTTGATCTACTCATGGGTCTTATTTATTATTAATTTCACTGCACACTTTGTTGGGGTTTCATAAAATTATGGTTGTTTTAGCATGTTTTGAGCTATGAAACCAAGATCTATTGTAAGGTTTGATGAAGGATTTTGATGTATATTGCTTGAGCCTGTTATCAATTATCCATTGATGGTTTTACACTAAAGTTTCTAGCATGATTCTACTCCTGAATTGCATGGTAGTGCATTACACACCCGCCAAATGTTTGATAAAATACCTTTTTAAGGATTCTTTCGGTTTTGATGATCTATTGGTTGATTTATGATCTAAGTGACTCTATGATGATTATGAACTTTCTAAAGATATGTTTAAATCATGGAAAAATTGATGATGATGTAAAGCCGGGTTTAAGCCCTTTTTTTAAAGATTTTGTCCCTTGTGAGCCCTTTAATGTTGATGTTGATGCAAGGGTAATGTTTGATGATGAACTGTTGTTACGCTTGAAGTTAGGTTTACCATCAAAGGTCAAGGATGTTTTAGAGCTACTCGTGTCATGTTTCTACACTTCTTTCTACTTATTAAAGATATGATTACCTTATATATTCCATGGGATTAGGCTTAGCACTAATGGATGGACGATTGGCTCTCTTCCCTTGAACTATGTGCCACCATAGGACTATATTATATCCTTGCAATACTAGTTGATACATTTAGTACACTTTCTCTTAAATTCCTTTTCGAAATGGGGCAGGACCACATAAGGAAGGTCACTTAATCCAAAATGGGGCGGGACCCCATAAGGTGTGATAAGTTTATAAATCATTTCCAAAATGGGACGGGACCCTGTAAGGAGGGTTACTTCACCTGAAATGGGGTGGGATACCATAAGGTGGAGTATGGTTTACCTTGGCAAGTGGACCACCTTTTTACCGATGAGGGGTAATCATCAGAATTCTAAGTTGTGGCTCACTTAGTCTTATTCTATGTAAGTTGAGGTTTCTTCTCACACTTACTTATTATGATATATAAAAGTTGATTTGGATTGTAAGCATGTTTTACTTCAAGCATCATTCATACATGTTATATTGTTATTATGCTATTCATTGGATATGCTTATGCATTTTGACTACGTTACTTATCTCTTGTTGCATTGCATCCTATATATTTAGTACAGTCAAACGTACTAATGCATACATTATGCCTACATAATGTCATCTTAGAGGAATTGGAGCCCCACTTGAGCATTTCCATCCACCTGGCTAGTATGATTTCACTCAAGCTTGTAGGTGAGTTCTCGATTCCGAGGTCGTTGCTTATGATCTCTTGTTATGTTCTGAAACTACCTTTCTGTTATGTTTATATTAACTATGAGGGTGAGCCCGGTAGCTTGTATTGGCCTCTGCTCTTATCTATGTAGTAGATGTGTTATTGGACATGTCATGTATAATGTTATGAGCTTTGACTTTCCCTTGACTCTTGATGTTTATGATATAAAAGTTGTCCCTTAGACCCATTGTCCCTATTTTACTCTATTACTATTGTATTTTATTGCTTTAGCAACCAAGAATGTGTAATGATATGTTAAGAGGCTTTCTTGGGGTACCTTCTGGTTCCCCCTTTGTAGTGTCACATCTAGGCCCTAGGCTTGGGTCGTGACAAATATGGTATCAGAGCACTATGTTGTTAGATCCTTGGAGTCCAACATACTGCGTTGATTAGAGTCATATTCATAATTGTGTTGAGCACCTCAACTATGAGTAGGAGGCTATAAGATATTTTTGGAAATATTTCTATTCTTTATGATCTATATCGTGCTACAGGGTTAAGGTAAGGTTTTCCCCTCTAATTATTATTCTTTGCTAGGCTATATCATACCTAACATAGGAGAAAGAAGATTCCATTCTATCAAACAACAATTCGACTAATGAAGAGTTTCGGGATGCACTCACTATGTTATCTCAAGTTGTGGATAATCAAACTAACCGAGGAGCCCAAGTCCCTTATCCTCCCACTTCAGAATCTAGGGTGAAGGACTTTATGAGGATGAATGCATCAGAGTTCCATGGATTAAAGGTAAAAGAAGACCCTTAAGAGTTCATTGATGAGATCTACAAAATATTGGCTATCATGGGTATTAGATCAGAGGAGAAGGCGGAGTTGGTAGCCTACCAACTTAAAGGGGTAGCAAAAATATAGTTCACACAATTGAAATAAAAGAGGGGGTTGACAATGTGGTTTCATGGGAGGAGTTCAAGGTGGCCTTTCTTAACCGGTTCTTCCCTCTTGTGATTAGGGAGGCCAAGATGATGGAGTTCATAAACTTGAAACTAGGGTCAATGAGTGAAGGTAGTATGGCCTCATGTTCAACTAACTCTCGAAGTATGCTCCACACATAGTTGGCGATTCGAGGTTGAGGATGAATAAGTTTGTGATGGGGGTGTCTGCTTTGGTAAATGAGGAGTGTCGAGCCACTATATTGATTAGACATATTGATTTGTCTCACTTTATGACTTGCTAAATAGTTAGAAGGGGAAAAGTTAAGGAAGAGGAGGAGTAGAGAGGCCAAGAGGGCCCATATTGATGGTAAGTTCTAACCCAAGGATGGTCGGCTACATCAAAGCAAAGAGTCTTCCAATGCTCTTTATGGAATGTTTGCTAATGATAATCTATGACACTAAGGTGGTAATGGTGGACGGCCCCAGACAAATTGCCCTAACTGTAGAAAGAACCACGGTGATCCATGTCAGAGGAACGCTAGTGCTTGCTTTGGATGTGATAAAATGGGTCATAGGGTCATTGCTTGTCCTAATGCTCAAACCGAAGGTAGTGATGGTCAGATTTAAGTCCAAGGGGGTTCTCCGAGGCAAAATAGGTTCTATGCTCTTCAAGGGAGGTAAGGGGGTAATGATACACCTGATGATGCTACTAGTAAATTGGGGTTTCCTTTGACTTGAATGTGTACGAATTGATGGATCAGAGTTTTATTGTTCATTTCATTATTACTTGTGGTTGCAAGTGGGCTTCTTGGTTATCTCGAATTGTTATACGAACATTTGGTATCTATCTCTTTGTTGAGTATATTATTGCTAAAAATGTTCATAGGTATTGTTCCATGTTCATCTTACCTTAGGTCTTGCCTTGTGACTTGTTTAAGTTGATGCGATTGGATTGATGTCATGCCTAGGGTGGATAAGTTGCTTGCATATTATGATTCCATGGATAGTAGGACCTGTAAAGATAGAATTTGACTCCCTATGAACTCGTTTTTGAGTGGGAGGTGGTCAAGTTATTGCAAAAGAGGCAGGCCCATTCTTGTTGTAAGGTCTAATTGATCTCTAAGGGGCTGTCCCATATTCTTATTGCATAAAGTCTTGTCTTGTGATCTTGTTTGATCTTTGTTTGATGGGTTGGAGGTTTGGGAATGGTTTGGCTACTTGCATAGCATGCTACAAATGAGTGTAGAACCTGTAATGTTGTAATATGATGATTAAGGATGGTCGATCTATTTGGTCAACTACAATGGGTTAGTCACTTCTCTAAGCTTGATCATTGGTTCGGGTTTTGTGCCCAAGTGAAGATGAGCATAGGTGATATCCCTAAGTGTCATGTTGGATTAGGAGTGAATATTTTGAGTATTGTTGGAGTTATTTGGTTGACTTATGCACCAACTAGGTTTATGGGTTTCATGAATAGGGTCTTAAAATCTTACCTTGACGTGTTAAGAGATGGCCTCTAGTAGTGGAACATTGACTTATTTAGAGCTTGTGAATCATTTGGGGGTAGTGTTACAAGTCTTGGATGAGGAGGGGTTATTTGCTAAATCTGATAGGTTGAAAGGAAGATATCAAGAAGGTGGCTAAAACTCTTTATGGATTATGATATAAGTGTGCATTATTTTCCTTGGTAAGGGTAATGTTATGGTCGGTGCTCTAGGTAGCCTAGCATGTATTGAGGATGGTGCAAAAACCTTGACTAGAGAGGTCCATTAGTTAGCTAGATTGGGGGTTAAGTTGGAGGAAGTTGAGTATAGTAGTGTAGAATTCTTGATGGTCCCAAATCTTCTTTGCTTGGAGAGGTATAGATTAAGCAAAACCTTGATTCCGCCTTGTTAAAGTGGAGGTTGTCTCCCAAGGGGCAGATGGTGGTTTATTGTACCAAGTGGACTATGTGTCTTTAAAGTTGACAAAGAAGTTTATGGTTGTGAGTCCTTATGGAGTGTAGATGGAGATTTGTAAGGTTGCATAAAGATTGGAATTACCTAAGGATGTGAATATGGTTCGTCCGATTCTTCATGCTTCTAGGTTGAGGGGATATGTTGGTGACTCTAGCTCTATAGAACTCCTTGAGTTTTGTGGGTGTAGTGGAGGATAAGTTGGCATAGCAGAAGGTTCTAGTGGAGTATTCAATGGAAGGGTGGAAAAGTTGATTGATAAGGATGTGGTGTCCGACAAGAGCCTTTGGGAGAATCATCAAGTCGAAAGAGTCTCACGGGGAGCCGGAGCAGGCATGGAGAAGCAATATCTGTATCTCATTTACTCTATTCAGGATTGTGATAACACATCAAGTCCTTTTACGATTTCAAGTCTTATCTTTTAGCCCCTATGTCATTGCATGCATTCATATTTATGTTGACAAGTTCATGACGATTTTAATGCTTATGTTGAGAATTTGAAAATGATGTTTTGATAGTGTTGATGCATTTTTATTAGGACTAATTTCTTCATGATCAATCTTCTCATATATGTTTCTTTAACATTCGGGGATGAGTGTTCCCAAGGGGGAGATGTTAAAACGACCACAAAAGTACCCAAAAATGTGCCTTGGAAGTTCCTAAAATTATAATTTCCTTATATCTCAAAATCTGTGCATTATATCGAAAATCTAGCTTCATATTCTTGTTCAGGGGTCAAATATAGTGGGAGATGGTTGTTTTAGCATGTTTTGATCTATGAAACTAAGATCTATTGTGAGATTTGATGAAGAGTTTTGATGTATATTGCTTGAGGCTATTACCAAGTATCCATTTATGGTTTTACACTGAATTTTCTAGCATATTTCGACTCTTGAATTGCATGGTTTTACACTAGTATTACACACCCACCAAGTGTTTGATAAAATGTATTTTTAAGGATTCTTTAAGATTTGATTATCTATTGGTTGATTTATGATCCAAGTGACTCTATGATGATTATGAGCTTTCTAAAGATATGTTTAACTCATGGAAATGTTGATGATGTTGTAAAGCTGGGTTTACGCCCTTTCTTGAAGATTTTACCTCTTTTGAGCCCTTTAATGTTGAAGTTATTTCAAGGGTAATGTTTGATGATGAACTATTCTTACATTTGAAGTTGGGCTCACTATCAGATGCCTAGGATGTTTTAGAGAGACTCTTGTCATGTTACTATGCTTCTTACTAATTGTTAAAGGTATGATTACGTTATATATTCCATGGGATAAGGCTTATCACTGGTGGATGAAGTGTTTGCTCTCTTTTCTTGAACTATGTTCCCCCAGAGGAATATGTTATATCCTTGCAATACTAGTGGATCCATGTAGTACACTTTCTCTTAAATTCCTTTCTGAAATGGAGTGGGACCCCATATGAAAGGTCACTTAATCTAAAATAGGCCGGGATTCTTATAAAGCGGAGTATGGTTTACCTTGACAAGTAGACTACCTCTTTACTAGTGAGGGATAATAATTGGGATTTCAAGTTGTAGCTCGCTTGGTCTTATTCTATATCGGTCGAGGTCTCTTCCTATACTTACATATTATGATATATACAAGTTGATTTGGATTGTAAATATGTTTTACTTCAAGCATCATTCACACATGTCAGATTGTTATTATGCTATTCATTAGTTATGCTTATGCATTTTGACTATGTACATTGCATCCTATATACTTAGTACATTCAAACATAGTAATACATACTCTATGCCTACATGATGTTACCATATAGGAATTGGAGCCCCACTTGAGTATCTACATCCCTGTGGCTAGTATGATTTCACTTAAGCTTGTTGGTGATTCCTCCATTTCAGGGATGTTACTTGTGATCTCTTTTTATGTTCTAAAACTACCTTTCTTTTATGTATATGTTAACTGTGAGGGTGAGCCCGGTAGCTTGTCTTGGCCCTTGCTCTTATCTGTGTTGTAGAGATATTATTGGATATGTCATGTATAATGTTATTAGCTTTGACTCTCTCTTGACTCTTGATGTTTAATATATGAAAGCTGTATCTTATCCCCGTTGTCCCATTTTACTCTATCATTGTTGTATTTTATTGCTTTGACGACCAAGGATGTGTAATGATATATAAAGAGGCTTGCTTGGGGTTCCATCAGGTTTCACATGTGCCGTGTCACATCTAGGCCCTAGGCTTGGGTCGTGACATCTACGACATGTAGCGTGAAGTCATAGAAGAGTAGTCCAAGATGCCGGGAGCTAATTATGAGACCATGACTATGACTTGTAAATAACATTACGAGTCATAAAGAGCTTTTGTGGAGTCTGTTGACAAGTTTTTCTTTTTTAAGGACCTTATTGTAATTACTATAAATAATAATTTTATGTTATTATACAAGGGAGGACGTCATTTTTCAATATATTTTGGGTTTGTAATAGGAGAACTCAATACTTGAGAGAGAAGATAGTGAGAAAACACTTGTGGGTTAATTTGATCTTGAAGCTTGTGATTCTCATTCTTCTTGGATTTACTTGATTTCTATTCCATTGGTAAGAGCTTCGTTATGTTTTCTCAATTCATAATTTCTTCATCTACCCATAGCATGAGTAGCTAAATTCACAACTAGGGTTCTGGAAACCACGAAGAAGTAACTTAGTAAACTCGATAATTTGCAATTCTTGGAATAGGTATATGTATGTATTAATCAATTTTATTTGTTTTGCATGTTTTCTAATGGTGGCCAACTTTAGAACCCACCTAGTGTTACTACTTGGATCAAGGTAGTAATGAATAGGAAAGAGATTGATTAACATGATTCGTTGATGTGTTCTCATCTAATAAACCAAACTGGGCCAAGGGGATATTGACTAGGACTTATAGGTAATGGTTAGTATTCGACACTATAGATATGGGCCAAGTCACATAGTGAAATCGCACCTTACCTTTGACCAAAGGGTTTGGTAAAATTAAATTATTGCCTGCATGCTATACATTAGACAAGAATTAGGTTATTTGGTGATACTAAGTTTGGGAATCATGGGGAATACAATGCTCTAGTTGCTCTCTATTATTGATTGTTCCTCATGATAGTTAGTTTAGTTTACTTTCTTATTGATTATCACAAAACTTCCCTTTGGGGAATTGAGTTAATTAATTGCTTGAATTGCTTATTGGTGAATTTTTCTAGAGTCTACGTAATCTTTGGGTTTGCCCTAACCTTGTCAGGATTTACATCTCGACAATGACCACTTTATCTTCTTAAAAGGATATGTAAGTTGGGCGACACCAAATTTCAAAGTATGTATGATTCGAGCTAGATGTTTTTAGGTGGGTTCTTTCTTAATGATTTAATTTGTTTTTTATTACATGTTTTCTCTATGAATCCTACTCAATTGCATGATTTTTGATTCAAATTCTCTTGGACCCACACTTAGACCAAGTCTCCTATGATAAAGCTGTGTGTTTCAATGTCTATGATCTCAAGTATAAAAAGCATATTTTGAAATAATGATGATAATGACACATGATAATGATGATGTTATTGAAGCTATGATGATGTGATGATAAATACAGTGAGGAAAACCGTAATGTTATTACATAAAGGCGAGAATCCCTGCCCACATTATGAAGTAAGCAAATTAAGTATACTCTCTTATGACATGATATTCTATGAAAGACTATGGTGATTATTTCAAAAGCTATGAAAGTATGGTTTTAATGAAGTATAAACTATATTGAATACAATGTATATGTATGTTTTATATATTTTGTGGGATATGACTTAGCACCAAAAGGGCCTTGGTAGATGCCATGATCCTATAACCATGTTCCACCATAGGAATGATATTCATATATTATATCTTAAAGCTATACTAATGGATCCAATTAGCTTATATGATGGACACTTACCATGTTAGAATAGTTCCTAAAAGGTGGGGTCAAAATGTTGGTTCTCAGCATACTAAGATAAAGCCTATAAGGTGACGATCGAGTTTACCCTGGCAAAGTAAAATCCTTTTAGTTTGATGTTGTGTGAACATCGAGATTCTATGTAATAATCCACATTTTATTATGATTGTTGTTTATGGTCTATTTCTACGTATTCATACTAAGGTTAAGAAGGGAGTTATGATACTTCTCATGACTTTCAAATGACATATTCATACATATTGTGTCCTTATCTTATTGTTGACAATTATGCCTATTGATATTATTGTGATGTCCTTTGATTCATGGCATACCTGTATTTTATGTGCTAAAACATTCTTATTTGCCCACATGACATAATCATGTAGGGACGAACAATGAGGAGATTATTCTGTTTCGAGGCAAGCATTTGGATTCCTAAGTTTGAAGATTTGTTGGTGCATTCCCATGCTTCAGTTATAAGCCCTTATGATGTTTTCCATTTTGTTTATGTGGAGACCTTATCCTTTATGTTTGATGTATATCTTGAGGGTGAGATAGTAAGCTCTGTGCTCGACACCACCAAGATCATTGATGTAGAGGCATGAATTGGACTAATAGATATAATATACTTTTGTACACCTGCTTATATACATTTTTTCTTGCTTAATATTTCATGTATTCTTATTTTACCTTATGAATTCTTACACTATGAACATAAGACCTTGATGAGATGCCTTCAAGTGTCACCATTGTTATGTCGCGGCTAGGCCCTAGGTTTAGCTCATGACAAAAATGGTATCAAAGCATAAGGTGTGAAAGCATCCCAAGGAGTCCAACATGTCACATTGAGTAGAGTCTTATTCATTGGTGTGAAGCACGTCACATCAATGGATAGGAGATTATAAGATGTTTTTACAAAAAAACTATGCTTCTTTTGAACTCTTTGTTGTGCCTTTCAAACTTCTATATACTAACACTTGTCCCTTAGTATTTTAAAAAATGGCTCCACACATGCTCCATTGCTAAGGGGAAATGATACTGATGTATACTAAGCTCCTTAAGCTCCCCAAGTCCCTCAAGTGGACCAAGTGACTAATGATAAGTTTAGTTGCGGGATCAGTATGTTGGCTCAAGTTGTTGCTTCACCCAAAACTCCTACTCTGGTCTCATGGATAAGAGATTTTGCTAGAATAATCACTCAAAGTTTCATGGTTCAAAGGTGTATGATGATCCGCAAGAGTTTATTGATGAGGTATGCAAGATTATGGAGATTATGGGCATATCTTCTAAAGAGAAGGCCGAACTAGTAGTGTATCAACTTAAGGGAGTAGCTCCAGTTTGGTTCACTCAATGGAAGTCCAATAGATTCAAAGAAGGTTCCATTGAGTGGGAGATGCTTAAGGCTACTTTTCTCGATGGTTCACCCCCTTGAGCTAAGGGAAGCAAAGGTGATGGAATTTATGAACTTAAAGCAAGGAGGTATGAGTGTGAGAGAGTATGCCCTCAAGTTCACTACATTGTATAAATTCATTTCTTCCTTGGTGGCCAACTTTAGGTCTCATATAAAAAACTTTAGTTTGGGTATGTCTGAGTTGGTGAAGATGGAATGCAAGGCTACCATGTTCATTAAATGAAATGGATATCTCTAGGCTCATGTCATATGCTGAACAAGTGAAAAGTGAGAGTTACAAAAGATGAGAAAAAGGGAGTCCAAGGGGGATCAATATGAAGTGGGTTCTCCTATGGTAATTCTAGTGGTGGTCTATTCCAACAAGGCCAAGGGTCTCCAAAGAGTGCTCCTCAAATGTTTGACAAAGGGAAAAGGGCCAACCCTAAGGTTCAAGGTGATGTTGTGAAAGGTGGTGTTACCCATCTTAGGTGTACTAAGTGCGAGAAGAACCATGTTGGTGAATATTTGAGAGGTTTTAGTGCATGCTTTGGTTATGGAAAGATGGGACACAAAATTGTCGAGTGTCTTAATATGGCTAATAAGGGTAAGAAAGGGCATCCCAAGGTTAAATGTCTAAAAATGGAAAGGGCAACAAGGTGCCCAAGCACAAAGTTGTGGTCAATGGGGGAATCAATTTGATGTTTTGCATGCTATACAAGAGTTGATGAAGCTCCCAATGTGGTTACCAGTATGTTGAAAGTCTTTGAATCTGACGTATATGCTTGACCCTAATGCCAATATATCTTTTGTTACTCCTTATGTTGCCATAACTTTTGATGTGCGTCCAGAAGTCTTGTTAGAACCTTATTCAGTTTAATTCCTATTGGTGAGTCAATTTAAGCCAACCAAGTCTACAAAAGTTGTCCCTTTTCGGGTTTACATAAAGTCTTTCCACGTGATCTAGGTGAGCTTAATGTGACCCATTTTGATGTCATTATTGGTATGGATTGGTTGTATACATCCTATTAATCTATCAATTGTATGATCCGTAAGGTCACATTCTAAATTCCTTATAAGCCTATCATTGAATAGAAGAGAACCAATTCAGTGTTCAAAGGGAAGTTTGTCTCTTCTATGAAAGCAATGAAAATGATTTCCAAAGGTTGTCCATATGATGTGTTTTAAGTCATAGATGTTGAGTTTCATGTTCATACTATTGATTCGGTCCCTATTGTAAATAAGTTCCTCTTGGTTTTCCTCTCTTAAGGGAAATTGATTTTGGTATTGATCTCTTGCCCTACACATACCTGATTTCTATCCCTGCAAACTTGAAAGCCGCTCTTATTCTTTGAAATGCCCCATAATAATAAATTTCATATATATCAAAATCTGTGAATGATTTCGAAAATCTGACTTTATATTCTTGATCTGGGGGCAAAATTTATTACGATATCGGTGTAACCCAGATTTTAGAAGACTCGTAGCAAAAAATAATTTCTACTAATTTTTTAATTTCTAGCTTTTGTCCATGCCCAGGCCTTGAAGCACCTGGAGTGTGGATTAGTGTATTTGGTGATCCACATCTGGTCCGCATTGTGACTGGGTGTGGACTAGTGTAATATTTTCCTTGGTTTTCTTATTTCATCCAAGGGTATCAGGGTAATAGCCTCGTGCCCAGTTAAACATGAATTCTCCCATATTTAGCCATTTTCAACTCTATAGCTCAAAAAAACCCTCTCTAAAACCTCTCCAAAACTATGAAATCTCTCATTTAAATTCAAGAATTTCAAGCTCAATTTCGGAACTCAAGAACCCATCTCAAGCTTATAGTCTCATTCAAGTTTTTTTTAAGAACTTAAGTTTTAAGGTATGGGGGTCTTCATCCATGGGTCCTTTCATCGATGGAGCCTAATCTTCTCTTTTTATGAAAATTGAATGATTTCAAGTTGTATTATCTATGAGTATCTATTAATATGAAATATGAGCATAAATTATGTTTGGGTTTTATCAAAAATTGATTAATTATACATGAATATTTATTTCAAGCATATTCCATCAATTGGTTTTATCTATTGAGCCTGTACATGATTTGAGTTATCAAACTATAAACTATTATGAGCTTTTGTGATGTATTTCAAGATATCTTGCATGAGGGATTTCCTACAATACTAGTGGGTTAATTTAAGTTGAGTTTACTCTTCCCGTCTTGCTCTTGAGTTGCATGATTTTGAACAGGTATCATAAACCCGCCATATGTTTGGTAAAATTACATGATAAGAATTCTCAAGTCATAGATGTGCCATTATATGATTTTTACAAGTCATTTGTTTTAAGATAATTATGGGCTCCTACGCATGCACTGAAATCATGATAAGTCTTTATGATCTACAAGTGAACCATTGAGCTCTTATGCTAAGTTTTATGCTCTAGTGAATTGTGAAGCCTACTAGAAGGGGTCATGAATCATGTTGTACTCCTCAACCTCTAGTACAACGAAAATGTCTACATGAATGGGCATGAACCATGTTATATACCTTACCCTCATGTACGACTTATTTTGATGTATTACCTAATGTCTATATGAAGGGGTCATGAACCATGTTGCAAGTGTTACCCTCATGTACGACTTAATATCATATGTTATCTGCTACCTACTAGATGGGGTCATGACTCATGTTGTACTCTTTACCCTCTAGTACAAGGTATTTGGATGAGCCATTCATGTCACGATAGAGTGTGGGACAAGATATGCAAGCAGGATTACTCTCAAGCATGTTACACCTAAGCATTCATCATACATATCATGTTGAGTTCATGCTTATTGCTTATGATTATGCATGTTGATTATTATTCTTATGATTCTTGTTGTATTGCACACCATATAATTCTTAAATTTCAAGTACTAATGCATACTTTATGCCTAGATAATGTAACCATGTAGGGACTAGAGATCCTATCGACCATCCTCCTCTACGTGACTAGTCGAACCATTCAAAGCTAGCTCTTGGTGAGTCAAATCTGGGGATGATATCTATTTTTCTTTCATGTTATATTGAGATTTATTCTTTATGATGGATAATTATTAGTAAGAGGGTAAGCTTGGGAAGTATCTTGGCCCCCCTTTCATTCTAAGTTAGAGGTGTTGTTGGATACTATATTTTGTATATGCTATAAGCTTGACTTGTTTTACGCTTTTATGATTATCAAAGACTTCCTTTAGTTCCGCTTTCCCTTTTAATTAATTGTCTCATATTATTGCTTCATTTTGCTTCTACAACCAAGGATGTGTGCATGTTACAATCAAGAGGCTTGTTTGGGTTATCTTTGGGATTTTCATTAGCTGTGTCATATCTAGGACCTAGGGTTAGGACTTGACAATACCGAATGTCCCCGATCGAATTGAAAGAACTGATGTAACTATTAAAGGATTTGCTTGATAAAGGATTTATAAGGCCCAGTTTATCACCATGGGGTGCTCTCGTACCATTTGTTAGGAAGAAAAATGGTTCATTTCAGATGTGCAGATTATCGACAATTGAATAAAGTAACCATAAAAAACAAGTATCCACTTTCCAAGATCGATGACATCTTTGATCAATTGCAAGGTGCAAGTTACTTTTCTAACATTGATCTCTTGTATGGATATCACCAATTAAGGGTGAAGAAATACGACATTCCAAAGATGGCATTTATAACTCGGTATAATCATTTTGAATTTTTGGTTATGTCATTTGGACTAATAAATGACCTATCGTTTTTGCGGATTTGACTAATAGGATCTTCAAACCTTATTTGGATACATTTATGGTGGTTTTCAAAGATGATATATTGATCTATTCATGGGATGTGAAAGAGCATGAAGATTATTTGAGGATTGTGTTGCAAACATTAAGAGATAGACAACTCTTTGCCAAGTTTAGCAAGTGTGAATTTTGCTAAGAGAGGTGGCTTTACTTGGTCATATTTTTTCGGGTGATGGTATTAGGATTACTATAAAGAATCTAGAAGCTGTGAAGAATTGGCCCAAACCATTGTATTCATCCTATATTAGAAGTTGTTTAGGTTAGGTAGGATACTATAGAAGGTATTTTGAAGTGTTTTTCTCTATTGCCTCTCCCTTAACCAAAAGCTAACCCCCAAAAAGGAAACAGTCCAATGGTCTGATGCGTATAAAAGGAGATTTCAAATATTGAAGGATCATCTTACATTGTTGTTGTGACCGAACCCTAGGTCCTAGACATGACACAACAAATGGAAACTCAAAGAGACCCAAACAAGCCTCTTAGCATATCAATCACACATCCTTAGTCATGGAACCGAAGTAAACAACAACAAGAGATATATAATGGGAAGTGGTATTAAGGAAGGTATTGAATATAAACTAAGCATAATAGTCAAGCTCATAACATAATAACATCATAATATCCTACATACACCTCTAACTACGAATAGAGGGAGGGGCAAGGCACTTACCGAGTTAACCCTCATAATGTCAAATGTTCAACATAAGGAAGTCTTAAAATAGCAAGAAAAATAGATAGTGTCCTCGAACTTGAGGACTCACCAAGGTTGTCTTTGAATTATCTAACTAGCCATGTGGAGGATTATCAAGAGGAGCTCCGGTCCCTACATAATCATGTAGGCATAAAATATGCATTAGTACGTTTGAGTGTACTAAGCATGTAGGATACACTGCAACAAGACATAAGCAAAAATAGTTAAAATGTATAATAATAAGCAACGGATAAGTGTAATATCAATGTGGCATGGATGATCAATGTTTGAAGTAAAATATGCTTATAAAATATTTGACTTGCATAGAACATAATACATGTGTGGGAAGAGACCCTAACCGTAATAAGTAAGACCAAGTGAGCTACAACTTGGAATCCCGATGATTACCCCTCATTGGTGAAGAGATGGCCTACTTGCTAAGGTAAACCATACTTCACCTTACGGGACCCTATTCCATTTCAGAGAAGTAACCCCTCTAATGTGAACTTGTCTTATTTTGGGGTGGATTTAATGATAAAGTGCACTAAATGGATCCACTAGTATAGCAAGGGTATAACATAATCCTATATTGGGACATAATGTGAGGAAAGGTGTATGGACCCTTGAAGATAGTCTAAGCCGATATCCAATCTATCGGTGCTAAGTCTAATCGTAGGGAATACTTGAACTTATGATACTTTAATCATAACATGAATAACTCATAAGGATATGGAAACATTAGATGAGTAGCTCTTAAACATACTTGACCTCTAATTGTGAGGCTAACTTGAAAGATAAGAGTAGATCATAATCATACATGGACCCTTGCTTTAACATGAATAGCTCACAAGACGTAAAATCTTGAAAATAGGGTTTAATTAATATTTTTATAATCATAGATAGTTTGATGAATTCATAACATACTTGAAAGCCCTTAATCATCATATAGTCACTTGACATGTAAATCATGTAGTAGATCATCAATTACTTGAGAATTCTTGACTTGACATTTTATCAAACACTTGGTGGGTTCATGATACTAGTTCAAAATCATGTAATTTGAAAGTGAAATAATATGAGAAAACTCAATGAAAATCAACCCACCAACATATTGTAAAACCCTTATGTAGGGTTCCTTGAAATCCATCATTAAATCTCACAATAGATCATAGTTTCATAACTCAAAACATGCTTAGTCTCAATAGGTATAATTAAATCATGGTATAAGCTTGAAGTAGATAGTCATGCATAGTGAATCAACATTTCATGAAATCCCATCATAAGAAGATACATGGTATAAGATGATATAACTTGATATCATACAATTTTCATAAAATAGGAAGATTGGGCTCTATTGGTGAAAGGACCCAATGGATGAAACCCACATACGTTAAACTTGGTTTTCTTTATGTAGACTTAAAGGAAACTTGAATCTTGAATGGAATTATTAAGATCCGAAATTAAACATGAGACATTTGAATTTGGACGGGAATTTTGATAAAATGGTTGAGAAGTTTTATAGAGGCTTTTGAGTAATATAGAATTGAAAAATGTCTAAGTATAGATGTTTTCATGCATAAGTTGCATGCGGCTTTTGACCCCAAGGCTCTTGGGCAGAAATGAAAAACAATGAAAACAATACTGTAGTTCTCGCCCTAGGCGCGATGCAGACAAGATGCGAAGTCGCATCCAACACTAATCTGCGTCCCTGGTGCACCGCGACTGGGGCACGGATGGCCACTGAAATAAAAAAATAATAAAAATTATTTTTTGCTACGGGTCCTCTAAAATTTATGTTACACCTATTTTACACTAAATTTTCTTCCTGATCGAGAATACGATATCAGAGTTTTGATACCAAGCACAAATTTTGAGGTATATGAAAATTATGATTATGCGTATTTTTGAAGCTCATTTTTGGGGTGTTTCAATATCTTCTCCTTGAGAACATTCATTCCTGAATGTCAAAGAAATGTACATCAGAAAAGTAATCATGAAGATTTCAGCCCAACATGAATGTAATAATTGCATTTAAATATCATTTTCAAAAATCTCAACATGAATGTCAAAAATCACCTTAAACTTGTCAACATGAACATGAATGCATGAAAAATGACATAAGAGCTGAAATTTAAGACTTGAAATCATATATATAGGGGACTTAAATTAGTACCTTCTACTTGAGTATAGTGGAAGAGATATGGGTATCGCTTTCTCATGTCCGCCTCAGCTTCACATGTGGCACTTCCAACTTATTGGTTCCTCCAAAGGAACTTGACGGAAGCTACATCTTTGTTTCTCAACCTCTTTGCTTGTCTATCCAAAATCTCCACTAGGACCTCCTCATAAGTCAAATTATCTTCTATAACACCCACAACATCTAAGGGCACTATATCACTTGGGTACCCCAACACCTTCACATTGCAGGCACATGGAAGACCGGATGAACCATCTCCATCTCCATAGGCAACTCCAACTCATATGTAATCTTACCAATCCTCCTCAGAACTCTATAACAACATACAAACCTTAGGCTTAATTTCTCATTCTTGCCAAACTAGACCACACCCTTCAAGGGTGAGACATTCAAATAATCCCAATTACCAACGTTAAACACAAAATCTCTTCTCCTCACATCTGAGTACGACTTTTATCTACTTTGTGCTGTCTTCAATCTCTCCCTAATCAACCTCAGCATCTATAATGCTTCCATGACCAAATCCAGACCTACAAAACCCATTTCCTATAATTTAAACCACCTAATCGGGGATCGATAATGCCTACCATAAAGAGCTTCAAAGGGAGCCATACCAATGCTTCAATGGTAGTTGTTGTTGTAAGAAAACTCGATTAGTGAAAGATGTTCATCCCAACTACCCTTAAACTCCAAAATATAAGCTCTAAGCATATCCTCAAGAGTTTACATAGTCCTCTAGGCTTGACCATCTATTTGAGGATAAAAAGCTGTGCTAAGCTTAACCTTGGTACCAAGGGCTCTTTGGAAGGGCTTCCAAAAGTGAGAAGTGAATTATGCAACACAGTCTAAAATGATAGACAAGGGCACTCCATGCAGTTTAACCAAATCATAAATGTACAATTTGGCATAATCTTTGGCACTGTAGGTAGTTTTAACCGATCAAAAGTGTGTCAACTTTGTTGTTCTATCCACAACAACTCAAATAGAGTCAAAACGTTTCCTAGTCTTAGGCAACCCAATGACAAAATCCATGTTGATCTCTTCTCACATCCAAGTAGGAATCTCTATATTTAGGACACCTGACTTTTGATGTTTGGCTTTCACTTGTTAGCAATTGTGACATCAGGATATGAACTTAGCAATGTAGCTTCGTATCACCCCACCAATACACTTCCCTCAAGTCTCTATACATATTTGAATAATTGTGGTGAATGGAATAGGATGAATTACGGGCCTCCTTCAAGATCAGTTCTTTTAAATCATCCACATTTGGCATACACAATCTACCTTAGTACCTAAGGGCTTTGTATCCCCCTTGGGAGAAATCCTTCACTTTACCATCTCTCACCAAGGTCTTCAACTCTAACATGGCGGGGTCAAGATCTTGTTTTTCCTTTATATCCTCAATCAAAGAAGATTTAGAACCATCGACAAATACTACACCCCCGTTATCTACGTCATTCAACCTAATCCCTAATCTAGTTAACCAGTGAACCTGTTTGGCCACCTTTCTGCCACAATCATCAATGTGTGCTAGACTACCCATAGACACCCTAATTAGAGTATCGGCTACAATATTAGCTTTGCTGATGTGATAATGCATACTTATATCATAATCTTTAAGGAGCTCTAACCACCTTATTTGTCTCAAGTTAAGATCTTTTAGGGTGAACACATATTGGAGACTCTTATGGTCAGGAAACACATCGACATTAACCCCATACAAGTAGTGACAAAAAATTTTCAAAACAAATATCATGACCACCAATTCAAGATCATGTGTGAGATAATTCTTCCCATGTATTTTAAATTATTTAGAGGAATATGCTCTAACCTTACCGCTTTGTATCAAAACTCACCCCAAACCAATTCTTTAGGCATCATAATATACAAGAAATCCTTCCAACCGTTCTAGTAGAGCCAAGATAGGAGTGTAGACAAGCTTATCCTTCAATGTTTGGAAACTCTTTTTGCACTCATCGGTCAACCTAAATTTCACCTTTTTTTTGAGTCAATTTAGTCATAAGAGAAGTAGTAGAAGAGAAGCCATTCACAAACCTCCGGTAATAACTCGCCAAACCCAAGAAACTCCTAATATTTGTTGGAGTCTAAGGTCTATGCCAATTCCTAATCATCTCCGCCTTCTTAAGATTTTTAATACCATCATCGAACATCACATTCCTTAAAAAAATGCAGCCTCTTCCAATCAAACCTCTCATTTTTCATATTTAGCATACAACCTCTCCTACCTTAAGATTTGCAACACCACCCTCAAGTGATCTACATGCTCCTTCTCACTACGGGAATAACTCAAGATATCATCAATAAAAACCACTATAAACAAGTCAAGATAGGGTTTAAAGACCCTATTCATAAGATCCATAAATATAGTTGGTGCATTAGTCATCCCAAAGGACATAACCACAAACTCAAAGTGCCCATAACTAGTCCAAAATGCCATCTTGGGAATGTCACACTCCCTCACTTTCGCTTGGTGATACCAGGACCAAAATCAATATTAGAAAAGTGACTAGCCCCTTGAAGTTGATCAAAAAGGAAATCAATCCTTGGTAAAGTGTACTTATTTTTTATGGTGACTCTATTAAGTTGACGGTAAGCAGTGCACATTCTAAGAGAACCATCCTTTTTCTTCACAAACAACACCAGTGCACCCCAAGGTAATTTACTAGGCCTTACAAAATCCTTTTCAAACAAATCCCTCAATTATTCCTTTAACTCCTTCAATTCTGTTGGGGCCATATAGTAAGGGGGAATAGAATTGGGTTGAGTATCAGGAAAGAAGTCTATATAAAAATCTATTTCCCTTTCAGGAGAAACATCGGGAAGCCATCTTGAAAGACATAAAGAAACTCATTAACCACCAAAATTGACTCAATAGGAAGGACTTTAGGCTCAACATCCTTATCCCTTACAAGATGATAGAGACAACCCTTAAAAATCAACTTCTGGGTTTTAAGACAAGAAATGAACTTACCCTTGGCCATCACATCATGACATTCCCACTCAAAGATGGGCTCATTAGGGAATTAGAATTTAACCATATGGGTCCTACAATCAATAGAAGCATAATATGCATGGAACCAATTCATCCGAAGAAAAACATCCAAATCTACCATCTTTAATTCAACAAAATCACAAGGCAAATTTTACACAAAATGAACACGGTACAATTTCTATAGACTTTTCTAGCAACAATGAACTCATCAATAGGGGTAGACACTTCACAAGGTCCATACAACAATTCATGACTAATAGAAGCTTTTTGGAAACACAAGGAATAATAATTGAGAACGTCTAGTGACCCATAGAGAGGCATGATTGAGAACGTCGACGATCATCCTCATAATATTTGGTAATCCATGAGAAATGTCTAGGCTTATGATCCTTTGCACCACACTTTAAACATGCACTTGAATTAGCCAAATAATATCCAAGATGGTACTTTCCACACTTGTAGCATGGAGGAGAAGCTTGAACAGCAACACCCTTGCCTTTCCTTTGAGCATATAGGCTACTAGAAATCTTATGGCCCATCTTACGACACCATATCATGCTACCGCGCTCCTCCAACATGTGCCACTATGATTTTTCCACACTTTGGTCACCTACGGTGACTAATCCGACCATTGCCACCTTCAATTCGGACCTTCCTTCTAAGTTCCTTTGAGGCCACTACGCAATCTCTCATCTTATGTCCAATACCACCACATTTGAAATAATCCTTAACTTTCACTAAACACCTCTCTTGATGTTTCTTGCCACACCTTTGACAAGTGACAATAGGGATCCTTTTCTTCTAGTAATTGGGGACCGGTAGACTAGTAAAGGATGAGGCACCACCAACTCAGGCCCTATTTGACTTTCTCTCCTTTCTCTTATCCCTTAAAGTCTCGAGATCACCCACTTGTTGATTGGGTTGAGCATTTACAAACTTGACCAATAAACATAGAGCATTATGAACCTCCGCATTCGACATATCACCATTGGAAAGTTGACCGCCAAGTGAAAGATGGTCACTGCCTTGCCTACCATTCTGAGTAGCTTGAGACATATTCTGAAATATAATGGTTAGAGATTAGTAATAAGCTTTAGGGGACTTAACTCTACCGCAAGACATAGAACATGAAGAAGTAAAACATTTCCTAAAACACCTCAAAGCCTCCCATTCATAGTTATGGAGAACTTCATAAATATGAATAAAAATCTAATTGGTGTGGTGTTTTAGTATCCAAGGACCATTAATAACCTAGTGCTCTGTTGCCAAGTTTGTCATGACTCGATCCTAGGGCCTAGACGTGACGCAGTGAATGGGAACCGAAGGGACCCAAACAAGCCTCTTAGCATATCAATCAAACATTAGGTAAACAATAATAAGAGAGATATAAAATAGTAAGTGGGAATAAGGGAGGTCTTTAATATAAACAAAGCATAAGAGTCAATCTCATAACACAATAACATCATAATGTCCAACATCCACCTCTAACTTGGAATGGAGCGGGGGCCAAGACACATTCTGGGCTTACCCTCATAATTTCAAATGTTCAACATAAGAAAATCTTAAAATAGCAAGAAAAGTAGATTGTGTACTCAAACTTGAGGACTCACCAAGCTTGACTTTGAAGTATCTCACTAGTCACCTGGAGGATGATCAAGAGGAGCTCCAATCCCTATATGGTGATATCATGTAGGTATAAAGCATGCGTTAGTATGTTTGAGTGTACTAAGTATGTAATATACAATGCAACAAGACATAAGCCAATATAGTTAAAATGTGTAATAATAAGCAATGGATAAGTGTGATCTCAATATGACATGCATGATCAATGCTTAAAGTAAAACATGTCGACTTGTATAGAACATAATACATGTGTAGAAAGAGACCCTAACTGACATAAGTAAGACCAAGTGAGCTACAACTTAGAATCTTGATGATTACCCCTCAATGATGAAGAGGTGGTCTACTTCTAAAGTAAACCATACTTCACCTTATCGGAGCCTATCCTATTTCGGAGAAGTAACTCCCTTTACAGGAACCTATCTCATTTTGGTGTAGATTTCATGATAAAGTGTACTAAATAGATCCACAAGTATAGCAAGGGTAAAATATAATCATATGTTGGCAGATAGTTTAAGGAAAAGAGTATGGACCCTTGAAAATGGTCGACACCGACATCCAATCCATCAGTGTTAAGTCTAATCCCACAAAATAATTGAAATTATCATACTTTAATCGTAACATGAATAGCTTGTAAGAACATGAAAACATGACATGAGTATCTCTTAAACACACTTAACCTTTAATGGTGAGCCTAACCTTAAAATATGAGAGTAGATCATAATCGTACATAGACCCTTGCTTCAACACGAATTGGTCACAAGAGGTAAAATCATAAAAATAGGGCTTAACTTGATATTTGCATAATCATAGATAGTTTGATGAATTCATACCATACTTGAAATCCCTTAATCATCATATAGTCACTTGACATGTAAATCATATGGTCAGGGTGTGGATGGCCACTGGAAATCAAAAATTAGCAAAAATTATTTTTCGTTAAGAGTCCTCTAAAATCGGAGTTATACCTATATTTCACTCAATTTTGCCTCCTGATCAAGAATATGAAGTCGGACTTTTAATATCACAAATAAATTTTGGAAAATATAAAAATTATAATTATGAGCATTTTCGAAGTATATTTTTAGGGTGCTTCATTTGTATCCTTGAAATGCCCCAAAAAGTACCCGAAAATGTGCCTTTGAGATGCCCATATTCATAATTTTGATATATCTAAAAATTCGGGCATGGTATAAACAATTTGACTTCATATTTGTGATCGGGGGAAAAATTAAGTGGGAGATGGATCTAACCCCAATTTTAGAACAACCTTATCAAAATTTAATTTTCTAAAATTTTTGATTTCCAGAATCAATCTGCACCTTGGAGACGTTGCTAGGGCGCAAACCTATACATTGTTTTGCTAGTTTTTCTTACTTCGGTCCAAGACTTTGAGTTCATGGGCCTAAGCCTTCCCATTCATAAAAAAGCTATCCTTAGTTAATTTTCAACCCCATATCATTCAAGAGATTCCCCATAACCCTCTCAAAACATTTAGCCAAATATTTCACTCAATTTCAAGTGTCCTAAACTCATTCCAGATCTTAAGGAATTCACTCAAGCTTCAAGTTCTCATTCCAATCTCTATCAAGGGAATCTCCAAAGTTAAGGTATGTGGGTTTCAACTATTGGGTCCTTTAACCCATGGTGCCTAACCTTCCTTTTTATACAAATTACATCTTTTCAAGTTGATTTACTCATGGGTATTCTTACTATGAATTTGATTATAAACTATGTTGTGGTTTTCATGAAATGTGGACTGTTTACATGTTTTGAGCTTTGAATCTATGTTCTATGATTAGATTTGATGAAGGGTTTTAATGTATCTTGCATGAGGGTATTACCAAATTTTGGTGAATTAATTTATATTAAGTTTTCTAACATGATTTTACTCTTGAGTTGCATAATTTTGGACTAGGATTACACACCCGCCAAGTGTTTGATAAAATATCCAATTTAGGGTTCTTGTGTTAGTGATGATCTATTGCATGACCTATAATTTGAATGACTTTATGATGATGAAAGGAAGGTATATATCTATCTATATCTATCTATCTATCTATCTATCTATCTATCTATCTATCTATCTATCTATCTATCTATCTATCTATCTAT
>JAOTQJ010176304.1:0-24108 GCA_025642045.1 Solanum sejunctum
AGGTTGCTTCGGGGCTTTGTACATGTCTAGAGCTTACATGTTTTATTGCACAGTTTATTGAGGTGGGGCCTGTCCCGACCCTTATCAGATGCTCTTTTTTATTTAGAGGCTTTGTAAACTATGTACAGCACAATGAAGTCATGTCTTGCACTTTAGACAGCGTGGCCCCAACGGCTTAGCCATATGTATTTTCTTTTTGCTTGTTGTCACTATTTATGTATTTAAAGGCATGTTAAACGTAGAAATCCCTTATAATATGTACAGATCGCATATAGTTATAGGTTGGTTCTCCCGGGCCTTGTCGGCAACAGGTGTCAGTCCGCCCTGCGAGACTTTGGGGCGTGACAAACATGCTCAAAGAGCCAATAACAATAGACATTTATGTAATCACATTCTTGTCATAACCATAATCTTATCAAAATCATATATACATAAGCATAATTGGCCTTAACCCACTTCATAATTTCCATAAAATCCAATGCTCATGAATGCATATGCTAAATGATGTGAGAATAGTATGGGTAATTGAGATTCAATCTAAAATCAACAATACAATATGAAATTGAAGTAAATCCATAATTAACTCCACATTTAAATGATAAAATAGATCAGACATACTTAATTCAAACTTTAAAGGGACAATGCATAATCAAATTATCATAATACTCACGTATTTCAACATATAAAGGCTTAAATCAACTTAAAATCAAAATAAAGCATAGCCCATACTTCAATTGAATTTAAAAATCAACAATATTCAAAGACCATATTTAAAGTAAGCAAAATTTCATGAAATTTAAGTGGAAAGAGCTTGGGTCTTCTTGGTTGAAAGAGACCAAGAATCAATTCCACATACCTTAGCTAATGAAGAAGTTTCAAGAAGAAATTTGAAGAAGAATGAGTCTTCCCTTGATTCCCAAGCTTAGATTCACAAGAGTCCTTTGAGTGAGTGTTCTTAAAAGGGTTCAATATAATTCTAAGTGGGAGGAATAAATTTGAATGAAGGAATAAAATATAGGTCATTTGAAAGTCCTTGGGTAGCATAGAAGGTCACAAAAAACCCTTAGGATAAACCATAATTGCGAAAACATTATTAATGAAAAGAGTTGAAAGATTAAAATTTTCATATCATAGAGGACCATACGGTCCACGACATGCTCTATGGACGGTATCATGTCTGTGATCCAACACTTGAAAAAATTTCACTTGATAAAGGTCCAAAATGGTAATGTCATGCTTAGAGTTATTTTAATGTAGCATCCATACGGAGGGTGGTACTAACCGTATCAAGCCACATAGTCCATGTGCCTCCTCCGTCCCACCTACCATCGAATATTTCTTCCATGACAAAGTTCGGAGATGGTGATTCAATACTTAGAAACTATTTCACTATAAAAGCCATACGGGAGGTATATGGGTCGTACCACCCTATACGGACTATTTATTTGGCCGTGCTACTTTATTTGGTCCTAAAATTGTGGAATTTCAAGACTATTGTTACCACACGGCCCTCCACATGGTCCTAAAGCCTCACATGGCTCGTGTAGGGTCCATGATTGGCATGCCTTAGTCAAAACACCATGATTAAGCTCCAACACCCCATACAAGGCCAAGGGTCATGCCAAGGAGACCCCAAACGGTCTGTATAGCCTCACACAGACCGTGAGGGCTCCCATGGAGCACGTCACCTTGGTTCAAAATTTTTCAAAACTAAAATTTTCAATCTCCAATGAGGTCGTACAATGTTTGAGGACTTACGGTATGTATGAATTGCGATTTGAAAAAGTTTATGAACCTAAGCATGTATATACACTATGTATCTCGTTGATGATGTACTACCACCCACCATGTGGGGTTATGAAAACGTTTTCCTACTCACTATATGGGGTTATGAAAATGATTGTATGCTCCTTCCCGTGATGTGTGAAGTTTTGTTGGATGCTCTTACTCCCTAGGGGAGGTTATGCTACTCACTATATGAGGTTGTGAAAACGTTTTGGCTATGGCTACTTAGCATGTAGTGTTATGAAAATGATTTTAGGCTCCTACCCATAATGAGTGAGGTTATGTTGGTTACTCTTTAACTCCCTTAGGGGAGGTTATGCTACTCATAATGTGAGGTCATATTGCACTTTGCGTTGGATACGGTCGTCTCCACATATGTTCATGTAATAAAGCATTCATGCACTATGGTATCTTATGGCATCTTATTATGATTATCCTTACCTATATACTTCATTTCTATATACATATCCTTGTTCATCTAACATGTCTAATGCAGGTTTATTATTTCTTCATTACATTTCACATTTGCATACTTCGCCTATTCAAATATACTAATGCATACTTTATGCCTATATTGTATAAAAATACAGGAGCAGGAGATCCTATTGACTATCCTTATGGCCAGATCCTTGTATTATCACTATCCTGATTAGGTGAGTCCTGCAGCTTTGAAGACAGATCATACTACTTCATTTCTCATGCTTCATTTATGTACTTGAGACGGTCTTTATTTTACATTCTAGGTGAGCCGAGGCCCGTCTGAGCCCCCATCTTATGTTATGTTAGAGGCATGTCTTGAACAGATGTTTGTATTCAGTTTCAATCTAGTATACTCTATCTCATAACTTCTTTTATACTATGTCTCATGCTATGATTCAGACAATGTAAATGCTTCTGCTTTTGTATCTATTTCTGTTTTCACCTTTGATGCTTATAGGTATCCTAAGGGTGAGTTTGAGGGTCCTTCGGAGATTCCATTCACCGTGTAACGACTAGGCCCTACACTTGGGTCGTAACATCCTTCTACTTTCACAGAAAACTTGAAGTTAACAGCTTTAGAGAAAAAGTTGAATTGGAGTTGATCTTCTTGAAAGCCATTTAAATATTTTTTATGTTTGAAAATTGATATGAGAGGTAGAAATTGTTCCACTGGGCATGCCAAAATTTGTATAACGATAAAATTCGCATCGAGAAAATAATTAAAGACGAAAAGTATTGCAACAATCGTAATATTTTATTTGAAGATATGAGTTATATAATCTCTATGAATCCTATGATTCGCCTTTTCAAATATTAATTTAAGGGCTCTTTGGCTTAATCTTGAATCTTGTAAAACTTGATGAATTTGATGAACTTGATATGGATTTGATCTTGACTTGTATTTGAATTCAAAGGTTTTTGGTCTTGATCTTGAATTCGGTGGTTTTTATCTTGATTTATGAATTTGATGAACTTGATATAGACTTGAACTTGACTTGTACTTGAACTTGATCTTGATTTATGAATTTGATGAACTTGATATAGACTTGATCTTGACTTGTACTTGAACTTGATTTATGGATTTTCATCAATCTCAGATGGAGCCAAAGATTCATTATTTTTTTTTTGGCTTTGGGGTATGATGGAATAAAGCAAAATGGTTCTTTAAACTGTCTGCGCTTCTTTCAATTGTGAAGTAGCAGTTAGTCAATGCAACTTTCAACACTCATCATGGGTCATTCGAAAACAGTCGCGCTATGTTTTTAAATATAGGGGTCAGGTTGCGTACATCCGACCCCCCTTACCCCACAATTGGCCGGAGCCTTTGAGGCATTGCGGTAATGCTGTTGATAAACTTGAACTTGATCTTAACTTGTACTTAAATTCAAAGTTTTTTAGTCTTGTTTTGGAATTCGATAGTCTTGAACTTGAATCCTTAATTATTTGAATTCTTGAACTTGTATCTTGTAGAAAAATCTATGGCATTTGATATATGAGTTCTCTCTTGTTTCTTGTTAAAATTCTTGTATGATTTCTAAATTATGAGGATCCTATATATAGTTGTACAATAAAGGAGTTATTATAAAATTTAACTTTTTTTCGACCAATCAGATTTAAGTGATATAACAAAAGAAAAGTGATAAGAATAAGTTTTTCTTTCAAATGGCATAACAATATTTGATTGGACGAAACAAGTCACTTGTACATGTGACACATTTTTATTGATTTTTGATAGAGATAGGAATGCGATAACACTGACACATGACATGATCCTATTAATTTTTTTGTTTAACTTGACATACCACATCATCTGACACATGGCATCAAATGGGTCTCTAGGATGAGATGATATCAGACCTAATACTATGGATAATTTTTTTTGTAACCCAAATAAATAAATTTGGGACTTTTAATTAAATTCATATTTTATTGAACTTAAGTAATCAAACCAATTATATTAATTCACAATATTTATTTGGACCAATGTATTTTTAATTTAATATAATTGCAATCATTTAATAAATTTTATACTATTACATTGACATATAGATAAAAAAAGAGCTCCAAATATAATTTTATCTTGGCCACAAGTCGTCCACGTTAAACGGAAAAAGCCAGTACATAGTTGTAATTGATCTACCAGATTGCGAAAGAGGAATTATAGTGCGACTGAATGGAAAAGCAAAAAAAAAAAAAAACAAGACAAAATAAGTGAATGAATGATAACATTTTTCTTGTATTGTTCCTAGAATCTAGACAAGCACTGCCAGATAACTGTAACATGGGGATAAAGCTATGCATGTTTCAGATTATCTTCAACGAGTTCAATACAACGATATAAAACTAACTCAATGGGGTTCAAGGCACACATTGTGTCCGATGCTAGTTGGTCACGATCCTGCTGGTTTTCTGCCATGACTCCTGTCACTAATGTACGCAAAGGTAGAAGCCATTCGTTGTAAGCCTTCAGCAACATGTTCTTAGACAGCACTCCAGTACAGTTTGTTTTTCCTGTTGCATGGATTTTCAAAGTCAGGTGATCATCAGTAATATTAGATTCAACTCCTGTTGCCTCCAAAATTGACGTTAAAGGATAAATCCGTTTAGCCAACAGATACTAAAAAGCAGAAAAGACGAGACTGTCCACTGATGATAATACATCAGTCTTCTTTCTACCAGAAAAGACAAGACATCAGATACCAGAAGATTTCCGAAAGCATGCACAAATTGTTTTGTCAATAGCTTTGTATAGCACTTGAACAATTCAACTAGGCCCATCATAAAGTATTTATATTATTTAATATTAATGCTTGTTCCACCTCCTACATAACACAAAAGAATGGACTATGGAGAGGAAAAATGTTTCCCAAAATATAAAAAGGAAGAAAGAGGAAGGAGGAAGCACAGAACATTTTAAGGATGGCAAAATTAAACCCAACCCAGCCAACTCATTTATCAGTTTAAGTCATTTCAACTCAACCCATTTAAAATTAGGTTGATATTCAATCCGAATTGACTCGAGACCGATCTTGTCAAAATATTTTTAAAACACCTTTTTTAATTTGATAAGTTTTATATAGCCAAAATAAAGAAAATTATAAATTAATTAAGTAATAAATATTGAAAAAGAATGAATAAAGTAAGTAAAACTTAGTAAAAGTTGGGTCGGATTAGGTCTTGACCCGTTCTGTAATTACTCAACCTTTTTTGACTCAAGCAAATTTTGGTTGAGTTGGGTGTTGACCCGTTTGTTGTGTTGATCCATTATAACCCGCTCAAATTTGACCCAACCCGCCAAATTGACACCCCTAATTTTTTCCTGATCAGAAAGCAAGTGAAACTTTAATGAAGATCTTCTAGATCTTGCCCCAATACTTCCAAACAAAACCAGAGACTAAAGAGGACACGTGCAAAAGAACATTAGCTATGAACATACCACCTGACATTACAATTTTCCTGTCCATTTACGTGACTTTTGAATTAAATTAGTAGTGGTGAAAGAACATACTTTAGTAGCTATTGAAAAATTTCTAATACAAATGTCAAAAATTTAGATGTACTAAATGGAAGTTGTAATGTCATCCAAGATGTTTTCACATGATATTTCATGGGCTTATGTACATGCTTTCCTTTCTCAACTTACACCTATTTCCTCGACACAGTAACACTTCAAATATCAAAAGTTGTACGGAACACAGCTATTGTTGGTGTTTGGCCACTTATTCTTAGAGGTTGCATCACATGTGCCAATCAGTTTGCAGCACATCACAACTCAAGGAAAAAGAAACTTGAAAATTCAGCTATATTCCCAATCGACAGAAATTTTCCAACTTCTCTATTTTTCATCTTCCTCTTTGATGGTTGACACCAATACTGTCTCCATGGTTTTCGCCAACGCCACCATCCCAAAACCAACATAGGCAATCTTTGTCAATCTCCGATTCTCTAATTTCACGCACCTCACATTTCCACTCTGCCACCAATCTCACCTCATCTTCATCGATAATGACCACATCTGTGACGCCACAAAACACTATCCCTCCAGACACCTCCAACTCCAAATATCGCATCTTCCATGCTCACTATGGCCATCAAATTATACCACCACACCATGCCAGAATCACCTAAAAAGAAATACCCCAAATAGAGACCACCATAAAGGCATAAATAGGGGCCAAGCCCTCTTTTTGACCCCAACAACTCCACTGAAAATCACACTCAACATCGTTCCACCTAAAAACTACCATTCTCTCCCTCTTTTATTTTGGTTCCACCAAGTTTACTTATAAAGCTTTTATATCTCTTCACAAGACAAGAAAACTTCATCTAATTCGTTCGAGCATAGTCACAAAACAAATAAAGAGGTCTGTGAATACAAGATATCCAAAATCTATGTGGGCTTCATTTACTTCTCAATGGTTAATGTTGTATCATGGCAGAACTACTCTACTCTTCCAGAACTTGGAAGAACATTACTAATGACTGGAATTATTACCAAAAAGATATAATGTGGAAAATTGCCACGGGAACTATGCTAGATTATGGACAGAACCTTGGTTAGCACCTAATTTAACTCTTTGTAAACTTATTCAAGGCCCACTCCAAAAGACTGACCAGCTGTTATGGTTTCATCTACCATACAATATGGCTCATGGTCACTATCCTTGACCTTCAGTTTACCTGAAGAAATCAAGACACTGATTCAGAACCATTAGTTTCCCCTTTTCACTAAAATTTTTTAATCAGTTATCTATTTTAAACAGAGAACTACACCAAAGGTATAATTTGGTAATAATTACAGTTGTAATCAAAAGAACGAAACCTACCACCTAGAAGCCTCATTAACTGTGTAGAACACGAATTATGTCCATATTCACATCTAAAAAGGATTCTCGCTACCATACACTTCATAATCTACGCACCTTTAATTGCATTTCCACAGCTTATGGGTTAACAAGCCAAATACTCTTTCCTTCTACTTTCTGGCATTTATGGAAGACTCAAAATAATAATATATTCTCGCGCAAAAAACAACCAACCTAAGACAACTTATTTACCGAATGGCTTTGGAATATTATCACTTAGATAACAAACATATTAGGAAATGCCATAAAGTTCCAGTACATGTAAAATGGGAACGAACAGGTCTACCGAGTACTGATGGTGCATTCAAGGATGTGAAAGAAAACAGGGGATTGGAGGAGTTATTCATGACTCAAATGGACAATGGAAAGTGGGGTTTGAAGGTGCAGCAAAAACTGGTAGAGTCATGGAAACAGTGTTGTTAGCTTTGCCTCATGGGCTTAGTGAGAAATATATTATTGAATTGTGAATATACATTATTACATACAGACCCTATTTATAGACACTATATTACAATCGGTACGATACTATGTACAATTCCTATTCCTATTATAAGTAAGATGTATATACCTATTCCTATTCTCACACTCCCCCTCAAGTTGGTGCATATAAATCATTTTTGTTACAAATATAATTGATACGAGAACTGTTGAGGGGCTTGGCGACATTATCTGCAAGTTGATCATTTGACTTCACAAATTTTGTAATAATATCTCCTGAGAGTACTTTTTCTCTGACAAAATAAAAATCCATCTCAATGTGCTTAATCTCTCGTGAATCACTGGATTTGACGTGATATGAAGGATTGTGCGATTATCACACAAGTTCATCTGACCGATTTCTCTCAATTTTAGTTCTTTCAGCAACAGTTTGATCCAAATTAGCTCACAAGTTGCTACAGCCATTGCTCGATATTTTGCTTCTGCACTAGATCGAGCAACCACACTCTATTTTTTTACTCTTCCACAATACTAAATTAATTCCCACTAAAACACAATATTCGAGTGTAGAATGCTATCAAAGGGTGATCCTACCCAATCAACGTCTGTATATCCAGTGATATGCACATGGCCATGATCCTCGAAGAGAGTCCTTTACTAGCATATGGCTTTATCTATCACAGAATAAGAACTGCATCCCAATGACTATTACCTGGGGAAGTCATAAACTGACTTACAACACTCACAAGAAAAGAGTTTTCGGGTCTAGCCACTTTGAGATAATTCAACTTTTCAACCAGTAGTAGTCTATACTTCTCAGGAATACTAAGTGGCTCCCGTTATCCAGAAAGGAGTTTACCATTCAAATTCATGGGAACGTCAATGGGCTTACATCCCATCATTCCTATCGCTTCAAGAATGATCAAGGTATACTTGCGTTGACAAATGACAATACCTAAGCTAGATTGAGCAACCTCAATATCTAATAAAACTCAGTCTACCCAGGTCATTAGTTTGGAATTGTTGAAAGAGATGTTGCTTCAAATTTGTGATATCATCTTGATCATTGCAGTGATAATATTGTAATCAACGGAAACCACCAAATAAATATGCAGATTTAGAGAAAAATGCTGATAAAACACAGAGTGATCAACTACACCACAAGTCATGCCAAACTCATGAATTATTATGCTAAACTTCCCAAACTAGGCTCGAGGAGACTGTTTTCAAATTGTAGTGTGACCTACGTAATCGACATACAACTCCACTAGACTCCCTCCCAGCAACAAAACTTGGTGGTTGCTGCATGGACTTTTTCCTCAAGATCACTATGTAGAAAAATATTCTTAATATCCAGCTAAATAAAGAGGTTAATGCAACACAAAAGCCATAAATAGAAAAAGACAAACAAATGCTATTTTAGCCATGGGAGTGAAAGTGTCACCATAATCTAACCAAAATATCTAAGTATAACCTTTGGCAACAAGGCGACCCTTAAGCATATCAACTTGGCCGTCTAGATTAATTTTGGATGCATAAACCCAACAACAACCAACACAAGATTTATCTACAGGAAGGGGTACAAGCTCCCAAGTATCACTCGTATGAAAAGCAAACATCTCATCAATCATAGCCTACTTTTATCCAGAATGAGAAAGTGCTTCACTTGTAGTCTTAGAAATGAAAATAAAGGACAAAGATGATACAAAGGCATAATGGGTGATGATAGACGATAGCTCAAGTATGTATAATGTGTTTAAGCATTTTGAGTGGATCGCATACTTTTTTCAAGTGCAATTGATTAGCAAGGAGGAAGCAAGCCCACGGTAGGAGCAGGGTCCAGCACATGACATGAATTATCTAGGACTAGTGCTTGACTAGTGAGGTATCCGACTTGGGACCCCAAGTATAAGATAAACTAATGAAAAATAGCCTCTGAACGATCCTCAATACTATGTGAAAATGTAGCACAAGTGTGTTTAGATATAATTCTCAAATATTTTGCATTGACTTATATCAATTATTTTAATTAGTTTAGATTTTTCAATTATCAATTTTATGATATGTTTTATCTGGCCATTGCATTATTAGTTGCCGATTTGCTAGATTATCATAATTGTGACATGCATAGCACACTCTCCATACTCAATACATTCCTTAAGTATTGACAGCATACTTTTGCCTATATTGTTTTATAATATAGGTCGAGACGATTCTTTCCACGATCAAGGCTAGTTCAGATTTCTAGTTATCTTAGCGTCATTGGTGAGTCCTCATGCTTTGACGACAAATTCATCATGAGTTCTATTGCTTTCTTTCAGACTTAGATGGTGAGCTAGGGCTTGTCGTATGCCCCATCTGCATAGTAGAGGCTTGTCAAAGTTAGTATATTGGTCATCTTTATTCCCTATTGTTGTTGCTTAGATTTTTCGTTTGATTGAGCTATTATGATAAGATTGCTTAGAGATTTACATTCCACATTTTCATTCCTTATCTGATTATTATGCTATCTTACATCATATTTATGCTAAGAGGCTTGTTTAGGGTCCTTCGGGATTTTTATTCGTCATGTCATGTCTAAGGTCTAGCTTGGACCATTCACAAACTTGGTATTAGAGCATCAAGTTCATGTGTCCTAAGGTGTCTGACAAAGCCATGTCAAAAGTAAATTCGTGTTTATGGGTGTGGACTGCATCACATTTATGTACGAAGAGCTATGAGGCATTTAAGAAACTTCACTTCTTTCATGATCTTATGTCGTGCGATAGAGTTGAACTCTATAAGATTTCCTTCTAATCTATGTTCTATACATTTCAAAATTATGCCTCCACAACAAGTTCCATTGAGAAGAAATGTGGATGTGACATCAAGCTCCCATAGATCTCTTGGTCGAGCAAATTGCCCATGTCAAATTCAAGGCCGCTTTCCAAGTGTTGGCCCAAGCCGCAATGGCTCAAGCTACTAGAGAGATAGTAGCCCCCGTGAACCCAAATGCGGGTGTGGTGGCTGCAATGATTCGAGATTTCACTAAGATGAATACCCCGAAGTTTCATGGTATCAAGACAAATAAATATAGTTTACACACTAATACACGTAACTTTGTTTAACGTAAATGTATATGGTGAAATTCGAGCGTAACAAATGGACTAATTATCAAATAGAAAATTGACAAGTGAAAGCATTGACTCAAAGCAACAATGTCAACGATTTAATGTCAATGATATCATCATGGAGTCTTGTGATCGAATCTAGATGAGAATGCTCAAGATTTCATAGATGGGATCAAAAGATCATGACATTATGGGTATCTCTAATAGAAAGACAGACTTGGATGCTTACCAACTAAAAGGAGTTGAATCTTTGCAAAAGGAGGTCGCTTGAGTTACTAAAGAATTATGAATGAGCATGTTGTATCACTCGAGTAAGGCCAATATAGTGGTGGATTACCATAGTAGATTGTCTATAGGGACCGTTGCTCACATTCAAGATTAAAAAAGGGAGTTGGTTTGTGATGTTCATAGACTTGCTCATTTGGGAGTTTGGTTAGTACATCCTGAAGATGGTGGTATGATTGTCCAAAATGGTTCCACCAAATCAACCCTTGTGAACGATGGAAGGCTAAGCAACATGATGATCCAATTTTGGTGGAACTAAAGAAGGTGGTTCTCATAAAGTCTATTGAGGCTTTCTTCCAAGGGGGAGATGGTGTGCTTAGGTATTAGGGTCGATTATGTGTTTCGAATGTAGATAGGTTGAAGCAACAAATTTTGTCAAAAGCTCACAAATATCGATATTCTATTAACCCATGAGCCACCAAGATGTATCACAATCTGAGAGAAGCGTATTGATGGAATGGCATGAAGAAGGATATAGTGGAGTTTGTGGCAAAATGTCTGAATTGCTAGCAAGTCAAGATTGAGCACCAAAGACTCGGTGAGTTGGCCCAAGGCATTGAAATACCTACTTGGAATGTAGGAAGCGTTAAATATGGACTTCATTATAGGTTTGCCTCACACTGGCCACCAACATGATTCTATCTTGGTGATCGTGGATCAAATGACCAAAGCGGTGGATTTTCTTCCGACAAAGACTTCCTATTCAACCGAGGATTATGCCAAACTTTACTTTCAGGAGATGGTTAAGTTGTATGGTGTCCCATTGTCTATCATATTAGATAGAAGACTAGGATTCTTCAAGTCAAACTTCTAAATTCTAGGTTCCAAGAAAGAATTCTCCCTAAGTTATGTAGGAATTTTATCCATGGATCTTCTTCCATCCATGAAGCCCCAAATTCAAATTCAATTTCACAAGTTTTAATCTAAATTCGAGTTAGGTTTCAAGGATTCATTATGGGTTCCACTAAATTACATTCAATTCTTCCAAATTAATCTTCTCATGCATGATTTAAGAATAATTCATTGATCTTAAGAATGATTTTTTTATGAACCCATGCCATGCAAGTAAGATTTGATTAAGAGTTTCAACAAAATTGACATGCATGCACCATGATTTGAAGAAAATATGAGATTATGATATTTTTTAGCAAAAGGCAAGATATTTCAATGAAATTTAGGTTTGCTTCTGATTGAAGCATTCTCATTATGAAAGACCTTTATGACTTTAATATTTTGCTTCATGATTTTGCAAGCGTTTCAAAGCTGAGGAAGTTAGACGTGCCATTAGTAGGATGAACAGAAGAAGAGCAATCGAACCCGATGAAATTTCGACGGATTTCTGGAAAAGCGTGGTCAAGGAGGGTATTGAGTAGTTGACTAGGTTGTTTCATGCTATTATGAAAACTGCTAAGATGCCCGATGAATAGAGAAGTACAATGGTTCTATTGTACAAGAACAAGGGTGATATTCAAAGCTATAACAATTACAGGGGTATCAAGTTGTTAAGTCACACTACGAAGGTTTGGGAGAAAGTAGTGGAGATAGGGTGAGAAAAGTAGTGTCTATTTCTGAGAACCAATTTGGATTCATGTCGGGACGATCAACTATTGAAGCAATCCATCTTGTTCGTAGATTAGTGGAGAAATATAGGGAGAGGAGGGACCTTCATATGGTCTTCATTGACCTTGAAAAAGCCTATGGCACAGTTTCAGGGATGTCCTATAGAGATGTCTAAAGGCAAAAGGTGTTCCAATGGTGTATATTAGAGTGATAAAGGATATGTATGAATGGAGCCAAAACTCGAGTAAGAATGGTAGGAGACTCAGAGTATTATCCCATTGAGATGGGACTTCATCAAGGATCTGTGTTGAGCCTTTTTCTTTTTGCTTTGATAATGGATGACCTGACACGGTCTATCCTGGAGGGGATGCCATGGTGTGTGCAATTTGTAGATGACGTAGTACTAATTGATGAGACTCAGGCTAAAGTTATTGATAGATTAGAGGTTTGGAGATATATTTTGGAATCCAAAGGGTTCAAATTGAGTAGAACCAAAACAGAATACTTGAAGTGTAAATTCAGTGTTGCTAGAGATGAAGCAGATATTGAAGCGAAGCTTGCCACTCAACCTATTCCAAAGAGAGAAAGCTTTAAGTATCTAGGATCCATCATCTAGAGTAGTGGCGATATCGACAATGATGTTACATATCGTATTGGGGCAGCATGGACGAAATGGAGGCTTGCCTCTGGAGTATTATGTGATAAAAAGATATCACCCAAGCTTAAAGGAAAGTTTTACAGAATGGTGGTTAGACCATCTTTGCTATATGGGGTGGAGTGTTGGCCAATTAAAAATTCACATGCTTAGAAGATGCAAGTTGCGGAGATGAGGATGTTGAGATGGATGTGTGGACATACCAGGAGTGATAGAATTAGCAATGAGATCATCCGGGAGTGTGGCTGACAAGATGAGGGAAGCGAGATTGTATTGGTTTGGACATATGCAGAGAAGGAGTATCGATGTTCCTGTTAGGAGGTGCGAGAGGTTGGATATAGGGATTACACGAAGGGGTAGAGGTAGACCAAAGAAGTATTGGGACGAGGTGATCAAACAAGATATGACGAAACTTCATCTCACCGAGGACATGACCTTCGATAGAAAACAGTGGAGGTCGTGTATTAGGGTAGAAGGCTAGGAGGAGGAGGTCGATATATGACTGTGATATAGTAGGTTAGTAGGAGTAATGATGCCTTTACATCTTATGTTGTCATTATTCGTCATATATTTGTTTACTTTTATCATATTTACATACTATCACTCGCTTTACATTATTAGTAATCCTCTGCTTTACTTTATGTTCCTTTTTCCCCTTTTTCCATATCTAACTAATACCTTCTACATATGGGGCTTGATTCTTTTAGACGAGGATTTTCTGGAAACAGCCTCTCTATCTCTATGAGGTAGTGGTAAGGTTTGCATATATTTTACCCTCCTCAGACCCCACTCGTGGGATTCCACTGGGTATGTTGTTGTTGTTATCCTTATGTCTGTGTTACAAAAGCATGATTTAAGAAGCTACTCTGCCATTATGAGTTTAATGTATGATTCGGTATTACAAGATTCTTATCGTTTCCAAGATCATGATTATGATTACGCATGTTTATTCTTGTTAAGAGTTTACCTAGCATCTAGTGGACCTAGGATGAAAGCTCACCCGTTAATAGAAGCATGAGACCTTCAGTACCAATTCTTTTGTCCCAAAACTACATGCCACTGTAGGATACGGAGGGTCTCCGTCAGTTAAGGCATGACTTCACCTATTTCACGTTTTAGTAGAGGCTTGACTTCAGGAAACAGCCTCTCTATCTCTGAGGTAGTGGTAACGTCTGCGTACATTTTACCCTCCCCAGACCCCACTTGTGAGAGTTCACTGGGTATGTTGTTGTTGTAGAGCCTTGACTTAGCTTAGCTAGTGGATCCATCTAGTATATGCCATTATACCTTAGCAAGCATATTGGATCCTTTTTTATGGGGTAGTACACTATATTCCATGCTATAACTCGCATAGTATGGAATATGTTAAGGCATTTACACCAGTAGATAGGACTCCATAGTTGCCCATGTGACTTAAAAAATTTTCTAAGCATGAGGCCTTTGTCCGAGGAAGTCCATGGACCGTAAAACCTTCCACGAGCAGTAGAATGGGTTTCGTGGTTTGAGGTTCCGAAAAATCAATTTTTCTAGATCATGAACAATGATTAACAGGACGGCCCGTGATCGTTTTCACAACCAATAAAAAGGGGGTCGTAGAACCCAATCCGATAACCCAAATTCTTGAGACTCCAATCTACAAAGGGTCATTCATGACCCGTAGATGGGACCACGACTCGTGTACGAGGTTTCATGGTTCCATTCGACAGTTACCCTGGACGGTTTGGGTTAATTTTGGGCCCTTATCAATACCCTAAGCGTATTATTCCTCATTCTATATTCAGAAATCTTGAGAGCATCGAGGAAGAGAGAAGCTAGGGTTCCGAGCACATGATTGAAGACTGTTTGAGAGTTGGTCGTTCTTCGTAATTCCAGATATGTAAGGCTACCCAAAAAGTAGGATTAAGTCTGTCCACACGCTCTTTCATATAGCCGATCAAATTGAGGCATAAAGATTGAATAATAAAATCCTATAATATTAATCTTCGAGTTGCTTTCACTTATTGTTGAGTTGTCAAATATATTTATGAATGAATTCATAAGTTGCGTGCTGATTACATGAGTATTACACTATGGTTGACATTATAAACACTAAATTGCATCATTCTGGGTAACCTTGTCCATTGATCAAAACTGAGATCGTGATTGTGAATGTCAAAGTTGAGTAACTTGAGCATTACTAAGCATGAGGAGCATAATTACTTGTCAATATGTATATGTAATGAGTATTTTACGAGTTTTATGTGGTGAACATGATTGATTGGAGTCTAAATAACCATTTGAATTTGAGTTTGAGTCTTGATTGCATGCATGATCAATGGTCCTGAAGGTTGAATTGTTGAGTGATCGGGTTGAGTTTGATTGGAGTAAATACAAAAAGATTTGATTGAGTTGAATGATATGAGTATATTTTAGTCTTGGAAGGAGTATTGAGCACCGATATGGGCATGAGTGGGCATGAGTAGATAATGACACTAACCCATAAACTACGTTGCTAGCGTAGGATAGTTGCATAGATGATTCGGGCGACTCTTGTCCCAAATAGATGGACATTGATTGTACATCCAAAAGAGGTTTGATCTCCTTTACCTTGGCAAGTATTGGATAGGCATGGCAATGACGTTGCTTTCGTTGTGCATCACCAAAACTAAAGGTGGTGGGATTCGATGTCGGTTAAGAGAAACTCCCAAACAACATATGATATGATATGATATGAAATATTTTAAAAGAGTTGTATAACACTGAGTCTATTTTCAAAACATGGTTATATTTTTACATTGCATGTTTACTAAGTTGAGTTATGAATTGTTGAGTTGATTACTGAGTCGAGCTGATTGATTTGTGTTTTGAGTCTTGTTTCCTTGGTCATTTCACATACCAGTATATTCATTGTACTGATGTCCATTTGAGCCTGCACCGTTAATGATGCAGACACAGGCAACAGAAGACTTCAGCAGGTGCACCGTTGAGGTCCAGCTTCTCACTTCTGGACTTGGTAAGCCCTCCTTACTATTTGGAGGAGCCCTTTTCTTTGATCCCCATTGAGTAGTACTATTTTATTTGAGGTACCCCGGGGCTTGTCTTGGCACCTTCTAGATTTGGATAGAGGCTTCATAGACATTGAGAGGAGACAGTTGATTGTTATTTTCCAACTCTTGTTCATTGGAACTTGTTATTTATATGAAGACTAAGCTATTTAATTTACTTCATGGTCTTTTACTTGAGTATATTCTTCCGTTGTTAAGTGTGATGTGATGATTAGGCCAGGTGGTTCTCTTGGGGAATCAGCAATGGTTCTTCAAGTGCCGCCCACGCCAAGGGTACGCTCCTGGGGTGTGACAAACTTAGTATCAGAGTACAGAGTTCAAGCGACTTAGGGAGTCTATGAAGTCGTGTCTAGTGGAGTTTTGTTTATGGTGTGTTGTGCACCACACTTTATAAGCAAGAGGCTATAGGGCATTAGTAATGGTTACACTTCTTTCGTATTCTGAGTTCGTGCGATAGAGTTTAACTCTATTAAAGTATCCATCTGATTCCTACGTTACGCGTTTGCTGATCATGCCTCTAAACGTACTGCCACCCAAAGGGATGCCTCAGCCTCCAACATTAAGAATACCCTAACAAAAGTGTCCATGCAGACAGGAACAAGAGGACGGGGTCAACCTGCTAGAGCTACTAAAGTTCCTTAGACGCCTACAGCTTACCCAGCTCCCACTTCGAAGCCTAAGTTCAGGGGAGTCATTACTATGCTTACCAAGCTTGTGGCCTCCTAGAGTAGCAATCAAACTTCACAGGCTCCTAGTTCTAGCTCCCGAAAGCCAACTGCTGCAACCAGGCTCAGGGATTTTCTGAGAATGAACCACCAATTTTCACAGGGTAAGGTTGAGGAAGACCCCCAAAACTTCATTAATGAGATGTGGAAGGTCCTGAAAGCCATGCATGCTACTGAGATTTAGGGAGTTGAACTTGCCTCCTACTAGCCTAAGGATGTGGCAAATGTCTAGTACAACCAATCGAAACAGGGTTAAGGTGTAGATGATGAGCCTGCCGAGTAGAGTGAATTTGAGAATGTTTTCCTTTATCACTTCTTTCCTAGGAGCTAAGGGAGGTGAAGATTGAAGAGTTTGTGAACCAGAAGCTGGAAGAGTTTACCGTCAAGGAATACAATCTCAAGTTCATCCAACTATCCAAGTATGCTCCAGAGATGGTCCAGGACATGAGGGCAAGAATGAGGAAGTTCGTATCTGGACTAGGCAAGCATGTGAAGAAAGAGTGCAAAGAGACATTACTGATCCCAGGCATGGACATTTCTAGGCTTATGGTCTATGCGCAACAACTTGGGGAGGATAAGAAGTGGGATAGGGAAGCACATTTGAACAAAAAGGCTAAGTCAGCAAGGCCTGAGCCTAGCCAACCTAAGCAGAGTAAGGGAGACAAGTCCTACTTTTAGAAGAGATCCAATAGTTATGCACCATCCTCAGTAAGTGCACCAGTTTCGAGTAACAGGTATGATCAGAAGTCCCAAGGTCAGCGGAACTTTGGAGCACAAAGTCCTCAGTCTCAGGCCAGTGTGACCCTTGGTTCGAAAGGAAAGCCGCCTAGTGGAAAATGTGGAAGGATGCATCTGGGAGATTGTGAAAAGGGAGAGAATGGTTGCTATGGTCACGTCCAGAAAGAATGTCCGATGTAGGGCAATAAGGCCCAGTCTTCTACTACAGCACCACCAGCCAAAGGTAATCAGAGAGGTGTTGCACCAGGGATAGACGGTGGAATAAACCGTATGTATGCGATAAGAAACTGATAGACTAAGAGGTTGCACCAGATATCATGACAGGTACGCATCGAGTCGCACCAGCTGAAGAAAAAAGCTTTGGAAGCTTACCTTATTATTATATTAAAAGGGGAAAGGGTTCCAAACCTATCAGACGCTTTACTTTTGACTATTATGCATTGCTTGATCCGGGTGCAGTTATGTCATTTGCGACGCCATATGTGGCTAGTAGATTTGCGATTCTCTCTGAGTGTCTAAAATGACCCCAAAAAGTGACCAAAAATGTGCCTCGACAGAGTCCGGAATCGTAATTTCCATATGTCTAAAAATCCGTTCGTTATTTCGAAAATCCGAATTCAAATTCTTGTTCAGGGGGCAAAATTGAGTGGGAAATGGGTCTAACCCAAAATTTAGAGCAACCGTATCAAAATTCGAAAATCGCAAAAATGCGATTTTCGAGGGTCAACTTTAAAGGAGCATATCTCACGACCTACCAAATCAAAGCTCTTTGAATTAGAGTTCCAACGCCCTTGTTTTCACCTAATTACGACCTACCAAATCAAAGCTCTTTGAATTAGAGTTCCAACGCCCTTGTTTTCACCTCATTTTGAGTTCGGATGAAGAATTTATGCCCGTTTTCGTAGAACTCGTATGTGTAGAAATGCAAATTCTAGTGAGTAATTCACGTCGCGTTTGGTCCTGATTTTTTTTTTTTACTCCGATCCAAGACTTTCAAGTCTTGGGCCTAAGAGTTCCCATACTTGAAAATAACTATACTTAGCCTTATTTCACCCTCATGTCATCTTAAACATTCCCCAATACTCTCTCAAGCACTTAAACTCATATTTCACCCTAAATTCAAGTCCCAAATCTCAAGAGCAATCTTAAGGATTACATCAAGAATTTTATTCAAGCTTCAAGACTCCATCTCCAATCTTCACAAAGAGTTTCTCCAAAACTAAGGTATATAGGTTTCAATCATTGGGTCCTTCCACCTATGGTGCCCAATCCTCTTTTCTACTTAAATTGCATGATTTAAAGTTGATTTTACATGTGGGTTTTGTATATTAAGAAATTTACTGCACAGTGATTTGAGTTCATGAAAGTATGGCTGTTTAGCATGTTTTGAGCTCTAAATCTTGGATCTAATGTTGGATTTGATGAAGGGTCTTGATGTATGTTGTTTAAGGGTGTTACAAAGTGTTGATTAATGATTTTACATGTGATTTACTTGCATGTTTTCACTCTTGAATTGCATGGTTTTACACTAGCACTACACACCCGCCAAGTGTTTGATAAAATATTCGGTTATATGATTTCTTGAGGAATTGGAGGTCCAATGCATGTCTTATGATTTGAAAGACTTCATGATGATTTTAAGATGTGTCTAATTCATGGAAATGTTGATGATGTTGTAAAGCCGGGTTGAGCACTTTCTTAAAGATTTCACCTCTTGTGAGCCCCTGACTGTTGATGTTAATGCAAGGTAAGGTTGATGATGATCTATTCTTATGATTGAAGTTGGGCTCACATTTGAGGTCAATGATGTTATGAGCTACTCGTGCCATGTCCTCTATGTTGTTGCAAGTTATTAAAGCTATGCTTATCTTACATATTCCCTGGGATTAGATTTAGCACTGAGTGGACTAGAGGCAAGTCCCAAGTCCCAAAACTATGTGCCACCATAGGATGATGTTAGAGACCCTTGCTATACTAGTGGATCCATCTAGTGAACTATCTCTTAAATCTTTTCCGAAATTGGGTCGGGTTCCTGTAAGGAAGGTTACTTCATACGAAATGAGTCATGTTCCCGTAAGTTTGAAGTATGGTTTACCTTGGCAAGTAGACCACCTCTAGACCGGTGAGGGGTAATCATCAGGATTCCAAGTCGTAGCTCGCCTGGTCTTATTCTATGTCGGTTGAGGTCTCTTGCCACACCTATGTATTATGATATATATGAGTCGAATGAATTGTAAGAATGTTTTACGCATGCATTGATCATACATGCCATGTTGTTATATTATGTCTATTGTCTATTATTATGCATTTTGACTATGATGTCTATCTCTTGTTGCATTGCATCCTACACACTTAGTACATTCAAACGTACTAATGCATATGCTTGCCTACATGATATCACCATGTAGGGATCGAAGCCCAAGTTGATTATCCTCCTCCATGTGGCTAGTTTGTTACTACTCAAGCGAGTTGGTCAGTCCTCCACTTCGGGGACCTTCGTCTATGTTGCTCTTATTATGCATTGAGACATTCTTCTTTAAATTTTATTTTGACTATGAGAGTGAGCCCGGTTTCTTGTCTTAGCCCTCGTTAAAAGTTCTATATCTAAAGGTGTTATTAGACAAGTCATGTATTATGCTTGAGCTTTGACTCGTTTATATTATTCAAGTGTTTTAACTCTTTTCCTTAGTCCCAATTCCGCTTGTCATGCTTATCTTCTACCGCGACCAAGGATGTGTAATGATATGCTATGAGGCTTGTTTGGGTTTCCTTCGGGTTCCCCATTCGCCGGTCACGACTAGGCCCTAGACTTGGGTCGTGACAAAGATGATATCAGAGCACTTGGTTGTTAGATCCTCGGTGTCCAACACACCGCGTCGATTAGAATCTTGTTTATGGTTGTGTTGTGCACCATAACTATGAGCAAGAGGCTATGAGATGCTTTAGGAAATGTTTCCCTTCTTCATGGTCTATGTTGTGCTTTAGAAGTGAGATAGGGCTTCCCCCTCTAATGAATGTTCTTTGCTCTTCTAGTTGATCATGCCGATTCAAAGAGGAAGGCAAAGGAAGCTAAGTTGAAGGTTTTAATATTGATGGATCCGAGTTTCACTATTTCTTTCATATTTCTTTTGGTTGCTAGTGGGCTTCTTGTGTTTCCCGAGCTGTGATGTGAACCTTTGGTGTTTACCTCTTGGTTGGGTATATTGTTTCTAGAAAGTTCATAGGTGTTGATCCGGGTTTGTATTGCATTAGGTCTTGCCTTATGGCTTGTTGGAGTTAGTGTGGTGGATTTTGATGTCATACTAGGGATGGAATGGTTGCTTGCATGTTGTGTCTTCATGGATGGTAGGACCCGTAGAATTAGATCCCGACTCCCTAATGAACCCATCCTTGAGTGGAAGAGTCTTCATGTGGTGGTCAAGTGATAGAAAGGGGGGTAGGTCCATTTCATGTCTTAAAGTACAATTGATCTCTAGGGGTTTGCATTTATAATCTTGTGAGAATTTGAGGCGTCGAACCTAAGTTGTTTTGTTTATAGAATTGGTGGTGGTGGTACATGAGGCCTTGAATGTCCTTTTCCAATATTTTGAAATTGGGGTAGTGTCTTTTGGTTTGATTAGTACACCGGTTATGCCTATGTGTCTCATAATTAAGATCTTTAGTCCCTACTCTAATAGGCTTACGGTGGTTTTGGTGATGATATGATGGTTCGTTTCCCTAATGAGGTAGTCACGTGAGTCATTTGAGGGTAGTACTACAAAGTTTAAGGAAGAAAGTTGGATGCTAAATAGGAGAAATGGGAGTTTGGTTGTAAGAGGTTGCTTTCCTAGGTCGAGCGGCGCTAGGTGATGGTATTAAAGTGGACCCTAGTAAGACGAAGGTGATTAGAGATTAGCCTAGACCTTAACTTCCTTGGGTATTAGGAGCTTCTTGGGTTTAGCGGGCTATTATTGGAGCTTGTCATATAGGTTCTCTCCTATTGCTCTTCTTATGACTTAGTTGACCCTAAATAAGGCCAATGTTGTGACCGACGTTTGGGTAAGGTGAGTTGATAGGTCCGAGACTTGCTATCTCTTGTGTGATTCCTTTGTGCTAATAGGATTTATGTGTGTGTCCCGGATAGTTGGGTGAGTCTATGGTGGCTAGAAGAGATCTATAAGGGTTGGCTATGTTATCGTTGCGTAGAGTCTTGTCTTGTGATCTCGGTTGGACTTAGATTGAGGTGTTGGAGGTCTTGAGGTAGTTTGGGCTACTTGCATAGTATGCATGAGTGTAGAACCCGTAAGGTTGTAATATGATGGTTAAGGATGATCGATCTATTCGGTCAACTACAATGGGTTAGTCACTTCTCTAAGATTGATCTTTGGTTCAGGTTTTGTCCCCAAGTGAGAATAAGGGAAGGTGAGATCCCTAAGTGTCTTTTTGAACGAGGAGTGAGCATTATTAGTATTGATGTAGTTGTTTGGTTGACTTATTCACCGGTGGTGTTTGTGGGTTCTTGAATAGGGTCTTAAAACCCTACCTTGATATGTTTGTGATGGTCTCTAGTGATGAGGTATTGATTTGTTTAGAGCTTGTGAATCATTTGGGGGTAATGTTGCAAGTCTTGGAGGATGAGAGATTGTTTGTTAAATATGATAGGTGTGCATTGTGGATAGCAAGGTAGTTAGAACTTTTTAAGGATTATGAAATGAGTGTGCATTATTTTTCCCCGATAAGGCTAATGTTGCGGTCGGTGCCCTAGGTAGCCTAGCATGTGTTGTTGATGGTGGCAAGGAGGAGACTAGTGGGGTCCATCGGTTGGTTAGATTGGAAGTTAAGTTGAGGGAAGTTGAGCATGGTAGTGTAGCATTAGGTTGAGGGAAGTTGAGCATGGTAGTGTAGCATTCTCGATGGTTCCAAATCTTCTTTGGTTAAGAGGTCTAGATTAAACAAGGCCTTGATTCCTCCTTATTAGAGTTGGAAGTTTTGGGTGGAAAGATGGTGGAGTGGAGGTAGTCTCCCAAGGGGGAGATGGTAGTTCATGGCGAAAAGTAGGATAGGTGTGGTTAAGGTTGACAAATGAGTTATAGTTGTGAGTCCTTATAGGATGAAGAGAGAAGTTGGTAAGGTTGCATAAGTTTGGGGATTGCCTAACGATAGGGGTTTGGTTAGTTCGGTTCTTCATGCTTCTAGGTTGATGGGATGTGTTGGTGACTCTAGTGCTATAGCACTCTTTGAGATTGTGGGTGATATGGAGGACAAGTTGGCTTAGGGGAAGGCACCGGTGGAGGCGTTGGATGGATGAGTGGAGAAGTAGATTAATGAGGATGTGGTATTTATTAAGGCCCACTTCAGGGGATCATCAAGTCAAAGGTGTCTCCAAGGAAGCTGAAACGGCCTTATGGGAGCGATATTCATACCTCATTCACTCTAATCAAGCCTATGATAGTGACTAAGTCCTTCATGTGATTCCAAGGCCTATGTTTCAGCCCCTATATCATTCATATGCATTCATGTTTAAATTGACAAGTTTAGGATGATTTACACTTATGTTGAGATTTTGAAAATGGTGTTTTAAATGTAATGTTGCATTCTTGTTTGGGCTGATTTGTTTATGATCACTCTTGTCTGGTACGTTTACATTCAAGGACGAATGTTCCCACGGGGGAGATATTGAAACGATCCCAAAAAGTGCCCGAAAATGTGCCTCGGAAGTGTCCGGAATCGTATTTTCCATATATCTAAAAATCCGTTTGTTATTTCGAACGACTTCATATTCTTGTTTAGAGGGCAAAATTGAGTGGGGAATGGGTCTAACCCGAATTGCAGAAACGCGATTCAGGAGGGTCAACTTTAAAGGGGCATATCTCTTAGCACACAAAGAACTAAGTGACCCACGACCTACCAAATTAAAGCTCTTTGAATTAGCTTTCCAACGAACTTGATTTCACCTCATTCCGAGTTCGGATGAAGAATTTATGCCCGTTTTCGTAGAACTCGTATGTGCAGAAATGCAAATTCCAGTGAGTAATCCACATCACAGTGTTATTTTGGTCCTGTTGTTTTTTTTGCTTCGGTCCAAGACTTTCAAGTCATGGGCCTAAGGGTTCCCACACTTGAAAATACCTATACTTAGCCTTATTTCACCCTCATATCATCCTAAACATTCCCCAATACTCTCTCAAGCACTTAGACTCATATTTCACCCTAAATTCAAGTCCCAAAGCTCAAGACCAATCTTAAAGATTTCATCAAGGATTTCATTCAAGCTTCCAAGTCTACATCTCCAATCTTCATCAAGAGTTTCTCCAAAGCTAAGGTATGTGCGTTTCAACCATTGAGTCCTTTCACCCATGGTGCCCATTCCTCTTTTCTACTTAAATTGCATGATTTAAATTTGATTTTACATGTGGTTTTGTATATTAAGAAATTTACTACACA
>JAOTQJ010176323.1:0-24105 GCA_025642045.1 Solanum sejunctum
AAATATTAAATATCATAAACATAATATAAATTAAATTGAGAAGAAATTCTTATTATAGTTAAAACATAAGGAGAATTTTTCTTTCACCTAAAATAAATTTGATTAAAAATAATTAAAAAAAACTTTCAAAATAATAGGCAAAACAAATTTAATAAAATTTAATAGAATTAGGATTGCCATAATTAGCGTTTCCTTTTATTTAAGTTAGAATTCACTTTAAAGTTTTTTACATCATTAAGATTTTATATTATTAATGATGTTTTCTTCTTTTCTTTTTTTAAGTTCAAAATTTATTTTTTTTAAAAAAAAAGTTCGGAACACGTCCCCTTTTTTTCCCTTTTTCCGTGCTAACAAAAAAAAAAAACACCCTGTTTTGAAAATATTGAAGTTATCCAAAATAAAAAAAAAATCCAAAAACTATTTTAAAAGAGGGAAAAAAATGTACAAAAAACCTGAAAATTCGAAAAGAGTCCCCAAAAAATTCTAAAAAGGGTATCCATTAACAAAATTTGTTGTTTATTATTTTTTTAAATAATTATGATTTAATTATTATCCTAATATTTAATAAAAATTTGACTTATTGTATTCTAATTCTATTTGAAGTCTAAGAATTATATCAATTAATGAAATAGGAATATTGTTTCAATATCTATAAAATTGTCTTTTCATCAATTTCTTTAAATTATTTATTTAATTATATTTATAATATTAACTTCTAAAATATATAGAAATAAGTGATAAAATAAGAACTTCTAACCATGGTAAGACTCTTAAATCTTTCTTATTTGATAGACTCCTACTTCTTCTTTATTTGAATCAAAAAAACCTGGAGCCGCTAAGGAAAATCCTAATTTACCATGAATTCTAATTAGTAGTAGAATCTCTATATATAGAACCTTTATAAATAAATAAATAAAAAGTTGAATAGGGTTATATTGTTATTTTATATATAATTTATAATATTTTTATTTTAAATTTTTTTTACCTCTATATATACATCTCACGTTTAATTTTTCATGTTGTCGCATTTTGTATTTATCTATCTAGATCATTTATTTCTAATAATGTGATGTCAGTTTTTTCTGCAGCGCTCGTGACATGATTCATGAACTCTACTTTTTTTAAAAAAAATAGAAAAAAGTTGACGATGCTTGATGATTTGTCTTGTTGATAAGTAATGCATTCATTTTTTACATTAAATATGAATTAATGGTATTTATTATTGAAATATCTACTTCATTACAAGTAATTATTTAATTTTTAAATATATATATATAGTTGAATTTTCTCTGAACATATTAATGTCATATTTCTAATTCAAAGTCAAAGAATCACACAAAAAAGGAAAGATAGTCGTTTGAAGTATCACTCATGCTCAGAGAGAATAAGCAACATCCAATATCAATTTATTATTTTTAGTAAGAACAAACCTACTAATAGAACTCGACAATTTTTTGAAATAATTTTATTACTATATTAACTATATCATATTTTTTTTTTAGTTTTTGCACTATTCATTATAAATTTGTACTGTTAGAATAGAAATATGCTAAGAATATATTAAAATAGTCTATAATTTATTTATATTAAGATCAAAGCTATAGATCAATAACAATTAAAATTTTATGTTATGTTTGACAATAAGAAATTGTCATATAAAAAGTTATATTATTTATATGCTATATAGAGAACATGTTAAACAAAAAAAAAAGGTTAACTACAAGAAAATTAAAGTCAACTTTATCGCATGAATATTCGCCAAGAGAAAAAAAAGGTTTGGAAATATTTTTATATAATTAATTTTTTGAATCTTATTAATGACAAGTATATTTAATAATTTATCCTTTTGTCAGAGGAAAATGTTAAAGTAGAGGTAGTATTTTTTATATACTTTTTTTTTAATTAATGGACGAATGATACACATATACTAAATTAATATTACTTTAAAAATATGACGATCCTTAGAAATTTTGATTGAATTTTCTACCCTCCGTTAAAAGACTTTGTAATTAAAGAAATCATCATTTACTATTTTCCTCAAATTATTATTTGACTCCATTTAAAATATTTAAAATTGAGTTCTAAAATATATAATAAAATAAAAAAATATTTTTAAAAATTAAGAAGTCTCAATTATATGAGCAGAGAAAAATATAAGGTAAGAGATATATTATGAGAATTAATAATTAAAGAATCCTGACATATATAGCAAGAGAAAAATATATTTTAAAAATTAAAGAGTTATAGAATATATGGTAAGAGAAAATTATTTACGGTAAGAGGTATTAGAAGAATTAATAATCAAAGAATCCTAAAATATATGATTAGAGAAAATTATATTGTAAGAGTTCTAAGTTATTCTCTCATCAAAATGTATGAAATTTTTTTTATTATTAAGTTATTTGTTATTAGACAAGATTAAAAAAAATAATATTTTTCTTCTGTCATTTTTATTTTTAATTATTTTAAGAAATATCTTTCTCCATTAGTATTTTTATGTAACTCTATTATTTACTAAAGAAGTTAGATAAAATAGTTAAATATAATTTAAGTATATTAATATTTATATTCATATATTAAGTACAATGTAAAGACTCTTGGGGCGCATGGGTTTACCATGTGTATGTATTGTTGTATTTGCTGAAAGTGTGGAGTTAAAAGGGAATTCGGCCGGAAAATTAGTCCAAAATGGGATCTATTTCAGGTTTTTGATCCAAAAAGGGAATTAATTTGGATCAAAAAAAAGATTTGGAGTGGAAAATCAAATTGGGAATTTAGCCATTTTAAAATGATAATCGCAGCCAATTTAGGATATAAAATATAGTCAAATTAAATTAATTGATTAGTTTGACCATGAGACAAATTAATATAAATTAATTAATAAACTTCTTGAAATTAACGAAGAGAAATAATAAATTTAACTATTTACTAATTAAATTGAAAAAGTAATAACTAAATACGTAATTACATGTACATACATAAATAGGTGAAAATATGTATATAATATATATACATAGACATATACACATGTGTGTGTCTACACACACACACACACACACAAACACACACACACACAAACACACACACACACACACAAACACACACACACACACACACACAAACACACACACACATATATATATATATAAAATTTTAAAAATAAAAAATTTTATATAAGCAACATGTGAGAAGGTCACACGGACCGTGAAAGCCTCCTATGAGACCATATTTATAAGCCAATTCATAGGAAACTTTGCACAGACAGGCTTTACAAAAACGGGCATAACTTCTTGATCCGAACTCGGAATGAGATGAATTGGATATGTGAAAGCTAATTCAAAGAGCTTCACTTTAATAGGTTGTGGGTCACCTTGTTTGTTATGTGCTAAGAGATATGAACATTTAAAGTTGACCCTTCTATTGGTTCTTGTGAAAAGCTTAGCCAAAGGGATTCCATACTTAGAAAATTTGTCGTAGGCATCCATATGGTTGGTCTCATGGTCCATGCCAAGGTATACAAACTATATACTCCTCTATCCCACTTCACTTAGAAAAATTCTTCAAGACAAATTTCTGAGACGGTGATCCAATACTTAGAAAATTTTCAATCTGGAACCCATATGGAAGGGAATTCGGATCGTACCACACCATACGGACGATATACTTGGCCGTACCACTTCACTTAGGCTCAAAACTATGGAGTCTTAAGCCCAAGGCTACCATACGGTCTACCACACGGTCCGTATGGCCTCACACAGCTTGTATGGGGTCCAAGTATGTTATGCCTTGGTCCTACACTCTACCTTAAGGCTTTACCATCCACACCAGGGAAAGGGACACTTTATGGAGACTCACACGGTCCGTAAAGCACCACACAGACCGTGAAGGCTTTCATAAAGTGTCACCTTGTTCCAAAACTTTCCAAAACCAAATTTTCAAGCTCCAATGAGGTTGTACAAAGTCTGGATCCTTACATCATCTCGTCCTTGGGAATATTCATCCTTGACTGTGCAAGAACAAGGCTTGACTTAGAACATGAAACATTCAAACATAAGATACAATGCATATTTCATCACTTAAAAATCATAAAGTCGATAAAACTCATTTCAAAACGTATTCAAATCATTTAAAACATCACAAAAATCATTTTGATGCACATGTAAGCATGTCATGTCATGAAACTCAAGAGCGAAAGAATTAGGATCACTTGGAAAAGGAAGAACCTAATACCTTAGGGTTGAGTAGAAAAAGATGAGGAAATTATTTCATCATGTTAGCTCCACCTCCCATATAGCACTCTCCATATGTTGATTTCTCCAAAGTACCTTAACTGAAGGTACATCCTTGTTACGAAGTCGCTTCACTTGCCTATCCAAAATCTCAATTGTAACTTCCTCATAAGTCAAGTTCTCCTCAACCTCAATACCTTCCAAAGGCATAATAGCACTAAGATCACCAACCAACTTCCTCAACATAGACACATGGAAAACTAGGTGAATAGAACTCAAATTTGAAGGCATATCCAACCTATAAGTTATATTCCCAATCTGCTCAATAATCTTATAAGGACCTACATACCGAGGACTTAACTTGCCTTCTTTCCAAAATGCATTATACCCTTCATAGGTGAGACGTTCACATACAACTAATCACCAATTTGAAACTTAAGATCCCTTTTCCTAATATCTGAATAGGACTTTTGGTGACATTGGGCCATCTTCAAACTCTCCCTAATCAACTTCACCTTCTCCATATCCTCTAACACCAAATTCGGACCAATCTGTCACGCCCCGGGAGGGTACCCTTGGCGTGGTCGGTACCCAGAAACTATTGTTGGATCCCAATTAAACCACTTGACCTTATCAAATTCATTCAATCAACGAAAAACTTAAAATAAAGAGAAAATAATATAGGAAAATCAAATCATCAATTTGTCTCAATATATGGAGGCTATTGGCCAATAATCAACTGCTATTCTCTAATGTAAGAATAGTTTTTAAAAGAAATCAGTCAAGAGATAAAGGTCTCAACATCAACTCATCACTATCTAGTCTATGAAGCCTCTAACTTTACTAGAGATGGTGCCAATGACAGGTTCATGGCTACCTCAAATCAAATTAAAAAAAAAATCTAAACTCTAGTGGCTAAATGATAGTAATATAGAAATCCTCTGAAAACAAAGAGGTTTCACCGATCAGCTGAATGCGAATAGATCCTCAACGAGGCACCTGTTGATGATCTCTAATACTTGTCTCTACATAATAAAATAATGCAGTCCAATGGACATCAGTATGTGGAATATACGAGTATGTAAAATGATTTAATGAAATAGATACAGGTAGAATAATATAGAAATAACATCAACTCAGAAGATATTCACTCAGAATATCAAATGTCTATCTAAAGCAAGAATAGAGAGTAGACAAATGACCCACCAATACCAATCAAACCTCATCAATCAACTCAAACTCAGAGTACTATCAGTGTATAGCCTATCTGATCACTTCTCTTATCCGATAACAATCACTTATGACCTAGGGATTATACAATAATCTTGTTGATGTTGCCACAACTAGTTCTATACTTTCCATGTAAAGAACTAATCAGATCTACTAGGGATCTACCATCATCAATTCCTTTATTGATTTAGGGATTTTAACTCAAGAGGGAACCTCAATGTAATGGTTCAATCCTCACCTACGCTTGGTGACATAGTTAATGAGTGTGACTTGAATTTACTTTTACTTATTTTGATGCTCGATACTCCACCGAAAATTCAATGCTCATAAGACTCTTCATCTTATTCGTCTCATAGAGACTCTCATCATCTCATTAACTCAAACTCAATTGGGCCTTTTGGCCTATCATCTTAATCAATTCATCACTCATTTTCATTCAACAACTCAAGGACTTAAGATCAATCATTAAAAGGAAGTCTATTAGATAAATCTCTAGAATTCAATTATGAATACTCATGAGACCGTAAAGCTCTTTTAATTCATCATCATGCTCACATCACAATCACAATCAACATATAAAAGTCAAGGCTCTAGACTCTATCCTAAGTTCATTCATGCATTCTTTTACAAAGTAACATATATGGCTTGTGAGAATAACTCATGTGAAACATTTACTCAGTAAATCAAGTTTATGATGATCATCAAATATAAAAATACATATAATGTATAAATTTTCAAGAAAACATTCAAGAAGAATGCATGGAGACTCAATATACTCACAATCTTTCTATTACCATCAATGGGGGAACATGGAAGAACAATTTCATACTTTAATTTAGCCTTACATACCGTGAAAGTTGATATTACAATCGAAATTTGATGAATATTGGCTTTGTTGGAGAAAATACTCTATCTCGATAGTTCTTTTAGAGTGGAAGAACTTGGAAAGACATTGTTTAAAGGCTTCTCTTTGATTCTTAACTTAGAATCTTTAGAGCTCTTGATGAAGAATCCTAATTTTTGAAGAAGAAGAATCAAGAAATCATTTCTTTAAATTCGTTTTCTTGAAATCCTAGGTTATGATTTTAGATTCAATTAAAAATTCATGAATAAATGAAGACAGTTTGGTTGGGTATATTGAAATTTATGAAGAATAACTTACCTTGAGGATGAACCTTGAAAGTTAACCCTAACTTGATGATATTTTTGATTATTCTTGAGCGTTTATGTTTAGGAGTGAAGGAGAAAGTTTTACTTATGAAAACTGATATTTTATGCATTTTGGGACCTTAAATAGATCCCCAAAGGTTTTAGGATAAAAGTAACCTCCAAATAAAATAAAAGGACATCACTTAACTTATCCAGAAAAGGTTTGCGTCATGTTCGCGATGTGGAGCTATCACGGATCTTAAGACAACTCTGCACGTCTTAACTGAAATAGTTATAACTTTTTACTGTGAACTCTAATTAAGGTAAAATTAGGTGCATTGGAAAGATAATTCAAATATCTTTAATTTGATATTTATGGGTCACCTTGTTATAATTTAGGAGATATAGTCATTTGCAGTTAACCCTTCTATCAACCTATACAAAAACTTAGTCTGTAGAAATTCTTTGGCCTTGGCTTGATGTAAAAGATACCTTATGACCTTAAATCACATCTAATATACATTAAATACTTAGGAATTAATCTTAGCATATCTATATAACCTAAAAGTCATTGGTCCACCTAATTTTTATAAAATCTTATATTGGAACTCAAACACTAAGAAAGTTTTTAGCTTAACTTCGTACTAGAGGATTCGTGTGACCTTAGATCATCTCCAATTCTATTTCCAAACTAAGAAAAATAACTATACTCAATTAAGAATCATCAATTAAAATCCTATATCATATGAAGGATGACTCAGTCTTAGCTTAAAAAAAATTGGGGTGTTACATAATCAAAGTCATCTCTCCTAACTCAAACCACCCCACCGAAGATCTACATTTCCTACCATACAAAGCCTCCAATGGTGCCATACCAATGCTAGCATGAACGCTATTACTATAAAAAAAATTCAATGAGTAGAATATGATCATCCCAATTATCTTTGAATTCCAACACACAAGCCCTCAGCATGTTCTCCCCAAAGTTTGAATTATCCTCTCGGCTTGCCCATCGATTTAAAAATAAAAAGCGGTACTCAACTTCACCTTAGTACCAAGTACTATTTTAAACGACCTCTAAAATTGTGAAGTAAATTAGCTACCACGATGCGATATGATAGACCTAGACACACCATGCAACCTCACCAACTCTTGGATGTACAACTTTGCATAATATTCGACACTAAAGGTAGTCTTGACTGGTAGGAAATGAGCTTTGTCATCTGATCTACAATAACCTAAATTGAGTCAAATTGTCTTCAGATCTGAGGAAAACCAACCAAAAAATCTATGTTCACATCTTTTCATTTCCAAGTAGGGATCTCAATATCTTGAGCCAAACTACCGGGCCTTTGGTACTCTACCTTCACTTGTTGATGATTAGGGCATTTGAATACAAACTTAGCTATATCCTTCTTCATACTATGCCACCAATACACTTCCTTCAAATCTTGATACATATGGGCTTACCTCATGATCACCCTCTTAAGATCATCCACCCCTGAAACACATAACCGATCTTGATATCGAAGCACACCACTATCTCCTCCTTGGGAGAAGACCTCTATATTCTTTTCAGCAACCAACTTCTTCAACTCAACCAATAATGAATCTAGATATTGCTTAGCTTTAACATCAATAATGACAAAAGATTTGGCCCCATTCTTAACATAAATACCACCACCATTAGAGTCGACCAACCTAACACCCATCTATCCAAATGGTGAACATCTTTTGCCAACTCTTTCTTCCCTTCATCAATATGAGTCACACTTCCCATAGATAGCCTACTAAGAGCATTGACTACAACATTTTCCTTGCTAGGTGATGTCACCCAAATTACACCTCTTTTTTTAGGATAAAGCAGTTGTTGTCAAGAAATAGAATCTAACCAAGGTTAAGGTCAAACCCAAGGAAATATTGTAGACTTAGAAGAATTTAATTAATGCAATTTGGGTTATTAATCAACTTATCTTCTCAAGAGGGGGGAGGAGGGTTAATAATAACTAGTGAAAGTAATGCTAAACTAAAACAAGTGTTTACATAAATATGGAGAGAAACTAGGGTAATGCATTTCCCATGATTCCCTAACTCAATATCATTGGATAACCTAATTCTTTTCTTGTATGCAGCATATAGGACGATAAGTTAAGTTCACCAAACCCTTTGGCCTAGGCGAGAGGTGAATTTCACTATGTGACTTGGTAAATGTCTGTAGTGTGGCATTACTAACCCTTACCTATTGTCCCAGTATGACCTCACTTTGTCCCAGTTCGGTTAAGTAGATGAGAACACATCAACTGAATCCTGTTAATTAATCTCTTTTCCTATTCATTTCTACCTTAGTCCACTTAATAACACTAGGTGGGTTCTAATGTTGACACCATTAGAAAAAGTACAAAACAAAGAGAGTTAATTAATATATGCATACATACTTTTCAAGAATTATAATTATCTGATTTTACCTTGTTAGTTCTTCATGGTTCCCACAACCCTAGTTGTGGATTTAGGTACTCATGATTTGTGTAGAATTTGAATAACATAATAGAGCACTTACATAATTGAATTAAGCAGAAGTAAATCCAAGCTTCAATGAGAATCCAAAGATTGTAATTAAAAGATCCAATCAAAGTGTACAAGTGTTTCTCAAAACTCTCCGATATTTTCTCTACTCTATCTAATTATTTTTCTATCAACTATTCGAACTCCCTAAGATAAATAACATAAATCCTTTTTATAATGTTTAAAATACATGTTCTAAACAAAATAGAACAACTGGGTTGACATGCCTCACGAGATACTTTACGAGTCGTATAGTGTTCCACGATCCATAATAGGGTATTCGTAATTTATTGTTGCAAAATTGAACTTGTGTTCTACGTTGCCCCTCTACGGCACATAAAGTGTTCTATGGCCTGTAGGGGTTTTCGTCTGATGAAACTTCAGAAAGTCATCCTTCTCTGATCCTTAGGGCACGTGGCTTGATCTATGACTCATAAAATAGTTTACAACCCATCTGCATGTTCGTAAAACAAACTTTAATCGTCTAGGTCAATTTCTAATCACTTCGGTTTTCTTAGGGTCCAGTTTTGTACCATCCCCTGACACCACATGACCCAAGAATGCAACCACTTTCAACAAAAATTCAAACTTATCATATTTGGCATATAATTTCTCCTCCCTCAATCTTTACAACACAACCCTCAAATGCCCTATATGCTCCTCCCTACTATGTGAATAGATCAAAATATCATCAACGAAGACCACAACAAAGGAATCAAGGTAAGGTTTGAAGACCCTATTTATTAGGTCCATGAAGATGGCCGGTGCATTAGTCAACCCAAATGACATCACAACAAACTCATAATACCCATATCTAGATCGAAAGGCCATCTTGAGAATATCACACTCCCTCACCCTTACTTGATGATACCTGGATCGAAGATTGATCTTAGAGAAGAAGGTAGCCCCTTGAAAGTTAGCCACCAAATGAGGAGCATACCTTGAAAGTTGATTAAACTTGAGGGCATACTCTCTCACACACATAGTACCTTGTTTCAATTTCATAAACTCTACCAACTTTGCTTCCTTGAGCTCAAGAGGGAAAAATCAATTAAGGAAAGCCAATTTGAACTCCTCCCAAAGCACCATATTACCAATTCCCTTCTCACCTTTTGATTGATCATACCATATTTGGGCTACCCCTTTGAGTTGGTACGCCACCAAATCTGCCTTTTCATTCGGCCCAACATCCATGATATTCAAAATCTTGTAGACCTTATCAATGAACTCTTGTGGATCTTCATCCATATTTGACCCATAGAAAATCGGAGGATTCATCCTTATGAAGTACCTTAGCTTAGCTCCCATGGTAGTAGTATGAGGGGCTTGGTCCCCTTGATTGACTTGGTTGGCCACAACTTATGTAAGCATAGTGAGAGCATCCTAGAGCTTACCATTGGTAGGTTGCTCCCCGGGAGTTTGTGCTCGTCTTCCTCTAGTGTTTGGTATGATCTAGCATAGTAAAAAATATTTGTTAGGGGGAAAACTCACTACAACTCTATAGCACCACGTAGAACATAAAGAGGGGACATATTTACTAAAATGTCTCATGGCCCCTTACACATAGTCATGGTCACTTCACAACCATGAATAGGACTCTAATCGATATGGTGTGTTGTACTTTGAGGATCTATCAACCTAGTGTTCTGATACCAAGTTTATCACTACCCAAGCCTCGGGCCTAGACATGACACAAGGAATGGGGAACCTAAAGGAACCCCAAGTAAGCCTCTTAACTTATTATTACACATCATTGGTCGCGGAAGCATATAAGAACATTAAATAGCACAAATAGTGGCAAAGGGGATAAGGTAAAAGCTTGCACAATATCATAGTCAAGAGACAAGAGTCAAACTCATATCATAGATACATAGCATGTCCAATAACCACCTCTACTACATAGATAAGAGTAGGGGCCAAGACAAAGCAACCGAGCTCACCCTCATAGACAAATAGAACATAAAGAAGAGTGTCTCAATACATAGCAAGAGAGCGTAGACTAAGGTCCTTGAAGTGGAGGTCACCAACTAGCTTGAGTAGAACCAAACTAGCCACGTGGAGGAGGATGGTCAACTTGGGCTTTGATTCCTACATGGTGATATCATGCAGGCAAGAGTATGCGTTAGTACATTTGAATATACTAAGTATGTAGGATGCTATGTAACAATAGATAGGCATCATAATAAAATGCATAATATTAATCAATAGGCATAATATAACAATATGGGATGTATGATCAATGCTTAAGTAAACCATGCTAAATAACTCATGCTTATATAAGATATCATATGTGTAAAAGAGACCAAGCTAGATTTTTAAGGTACAAACCCCTTGGTGGTTGTATGGTACAAACTCCTCATATGGTTGATGATAATCACACCTTATCAACACGGTGACGAAGTACAAACCCCTCACATGGTTGATGAGTGCAAACCCCTACCTTAGTTACCTGGACTCTTGTCCCCCACGGATTGAGTATGGTATAATACAATGTTTTATATAGAGTATATCATATACATAAGCTCATTTCATCATCATATGGTCAATCATATCATATCTCATGCTTTGGACCTTTAACTCTTCAAGAAACCACATCAGGATATTTTATCAAACACTTAGAGGGTGTGTAATGCTAGTATAAAACCATGAAATATGGAGATGAATCATGCAAGAAAATGCATTGTTAAACTATTAATCAATACCTTGCAACACCAACAAGCAATATACATCAAAACCCCTCATCAAATCTTACAATAGATCCAAGATTTATAGCTTAAATCATAGCAACACAGTGACAACTTTATATAGTTTTAACATAGTGTGTAGTGAATTTCATAATAAGCAAGACCCATTTGTAAATCACCATCACTATCATAGTGTGTAGTGAATTCCACGTATCGCTAACTTTCCCCTACTTTGTGTTTTACCCTTACATAAGCCACCCTCAACTTAGGCTTTTGGCTTGAGTTAAGCTGCACATTATCCATCCTCAGAACTAGGGCCACTTTTGGCAGCCACCCTCAACTTAGGCTTTTTGGCTTAGTCAAGGTGCACAATGTTCAATGATGGACCATGGCTAATTTTTAGATTTTACAACTAATAAGGCTATGTATTTTATTTTTTTACAAAGAATAGGTACATATCAAGCTTAAACATTAGGTTAAAGGGATATTTTGCAAATTTGGCCAGTTATTTAGGCTAAGTGGACTTTTAAGAACAATGGACTAAGATCCTTTCCTAATCCAATTAATCTATAGTCTAACTTAAAGTAACATGCCAAGTTCTGAGTTGACACACAACACATGAATTTAGCAAATTAAGCTCACACTCACATGGCACCGATTACATTATCAACCCAAGACTCTCAAATCATACTTTTTATCTCAATTTATCCTAATAAAAATAAGCACCATCAACATACTTAAACATGCATGGTTTCTATCAGGACTATCTACTCAAAATTTGGTGGGTATCACTTTTTCACAAGAAACACAAAAACATGTGTATGCCATAGATATCAGTACTATATGCTACAAATACTACCTAAACATCCAAAATATGCCAGTTTAACAAAAACTAAATATCCATGGCAAATAAGAACACATGCAAGAAAACACCTAGGATTCAAAAATTTGGGTAGTTATGGACCCAAGCTACTCAGACTTTACTAAGTCCTATAACTAGACACACTGCATCTAGAAAAAGGTTCATTGTCCTCAATGTACACAATCGAACAAAAATAAATTTTTGGGGTAAAAAAAGCATACCTGGGTGCCAGTGTGAGGCTGAGTTTAACAACCCTTAACCTGCGTGGTGGCCTCCTCAGTAGTAGCACTCTACCTGGATGGGCCAGCACCCCTCACCTTCTCGAGCTCTCGAACCTGTCATCTCTCCTCCCTCTATCTCGACTCCCTAAAGACAAGCTATAGCTCCTCCTACTAAGTCAGCCCCACACATGATTGTAGATCATCTGGATCATCATCCATATGGGGTCTCTTCCTGTGGAAGGCTATGTTTGCTTCTCAGAAGCAAATAGATCTTCCACCAACACCGGGAGTGTGGTCTTTGGTAGTGTCACCAGTGCTACTGTCATGTCAGCCCAAGGTCACTGGATCTCCATTAGATGACCATTATATCTGCTGGCCAGACCATAATAAGGCTTTGCTATACCCTCATCTCGAAGACATCAATGCGAGTATCCATAACGAAAATATGGTCTTGAATAGTAGTGGTCGTGTATGCTTGCATGGTCCCTCTGACTTTGAAATTGCATGGCAGACCTAGGGCCTAATCTGTTGAACTAGCTGAGTCAACTACAACTCAGCATATGATAATCTTTGTGCCATGGCCTATATAGATGCTGTGGACATGTAAACCATGCCCATGGGTGCAGTCTGTGATGAAGTAACCTATGGTACAAGAGTGGTAGTAGTGGGACCCCTCTCCTCATCTGCCCTAGTCTATGGGGGCCTATCCTTTGTGGAAGCAGTAGTAGTGGTGGTTGGTGGAACATTAGGCGGTAGGACTGGATGAACATCTAGCATAGGAGCAAGCTAGTATGATGCTCGTCAAAGTGGTACTAGTTCTTCTCAGCCTTGATCAGGCTGGCATACAAAGTACGCTAGACCTCGATCAGTGATCCTGGATAGTCCAGACTCTCCATTCCCGACCTTAGATAAAGTCTGTAGATGAAGCATAGAAAGGGGATGGAGGTGGACCTCTTTAGGGATGCCTCATAGATCTGCTAGGTGATGAGGCGGGCCTAATTTATCTCATAGCTAGCTAAGATGCTGGAAACTAACGCTGCATGTTCTGGCGTCAAAGTATTATCTACGAGTGTTGGTTAGATGCACGATTTGACAACCCCCTACCAAAGTTTGGCATTGTACTGAGAGAAACCTTGAGAATAGGCTTGAGTGAGTGGCTACCCATGCAGGTTCCAAACCCTGGTCAGTAATCAAACCAGCCACCCATCTCATCAGGTTTAGAGTGAGTGGCTACCTACCTAGGCTCTAGACTCTACTTTATCTCATTATTTTTTTGTCAACTATTCAAACTCCCGAAGAAGAATAACCTAAAAACCTATTTATAATATTTAAAATACTTGTCCTTAACAAAATAGGATAACTGGGTTGCATATCTCACGAGATGATTTACGAGTCATATTATGTTCCACGATCCATAATCTAACTTTCATACTTTGTTGCTACAAAACTAGACTTGTGTTCTACGATACCTCTTTATGTATCGTAAAGTGTTCTATGGCTTGTAGGGGGTTTTGTCTGATGAAACTTCAGAAAGTCCTCCTTCTCTGATCCTCAGGGCACGTGACTTGATTTACGTCTCGTAAAATAGTTCATGACCTATGTACATATTTGTTGAACATACTTCAGAAAATTTGCCCCTCTCTGGAATTGTACACAAAACCTACTTCATGGCCCGTAGAATGCTCTACGACTTGTAAAGGGTCTCGTACATCCTTAAAATCAGCTACTTTTGCATATTCTTCCCAAAATCAATGCCAATCTTGGAATCCTACAATCCAAATGCATAAACATATAAAAAACACTAACATTACATTGGGACACACAAAATTCCAATTTATAAGCATCAAAGAGCTATATTTTAATAACACATCACCGGGATGATATTGTACACTCATGTCATAGTCATTAAGGAGTTCCAACCATCTTCTTTGTCCAAAGTTAAGATCCCTTTGAGTGAATATATATTACAAACTCTTGTGGTTGTTGAAAATATCAACATGCACCCCATACAAATAGTGCCTCCAAATTTTTATAGCAAACACCACAACCGCTAACTCAAGATCATGAGTCGGGTTATTACACTCAGGCACCTTCAATTACCTTGATGCATAAGCTATCACCTTATCATGTTGCATTATACACAATGTAACCCAATCAAAGAAGCATCATAATACACCACCAAACCATCTAAGCCATCTAGTAAAGTCAAAACGGGAGCCGCTGTAAGCCGATCTATCAAAGTCTGAAAACTCTTCTCACATTTTCTAACCATAAAAACTTAGCCTTTTGTTGAGTTTTTCTTGGTTAATGGAGATGAAATAGATGAGAAACCTTCAAAAACCTTCTATAATAACTAGCCAACCCAAGAAAACTTTGAATATTCAAAGAAGCAAGCTTGTCAAATAATATACATCATTCACCAACTCCCTTTTGACCTCATCTATAAGATCAGTCATAAATCTTCCTTGCCTGGATTACATTACGGGCCCCAAAGTAACTCTCCCTATTCAGCAGGGAGGGATAGAGATAGAAAATCTTAAGACACATTCCATGGCATGATCTGAATCATAAACAAGTAAAATGATTTTCTAGAATGCCTTGTAGCCTCCTAACCATATATACGGCGCGCTTCGCATTCATGAATATGACTCTAATTGACATGGCATGATGGACTCTAAGGATTACTTACAAACCTAGTGCTCTGATGCCAAGCTTGCCAGGACTCAAATCTAGGGTCGAGGAGTGACATGGAGAATGGGAACTCGAGAGTGCCTAAACAAGCCTCAAGTATCCATATTCATATCATTGATTTGGAAACATAGTGAATAGTAAACACATAGTTCTAAAGGATGGAAAAGTAGGACTCACTCTATGGGGATGCCATAGGAAAATAGAGTAACATAGAATCACACAACACATAGAACATAAATACTAAAGGAAGAGAAAGTATGACCCACTCTATGGGAGCAATTCGGGATTTAGGATCTTTCACATCATAACATATATACATATCATAATACTCATAGATAATCCACATAATGATAATGAAACGCCCAAAAAATGCCCCAGAAATGTGCTTCAAAAATTCCCATAACCTTAATTTCCATATATCTCAAAATCCATGCATAATATTAAATATCCAACTTTATATTCTCGATCAGGAGGTAAAATTGAGCAGGAGATGGGTATAACCATGATTTTGGAAGACCCGTAGCAAAAAAATAATTTCCAAAAATTTTTATTTCTAGAAGTTATTCGCGACAGCTCCGCGATGCGGACCTATCGCAGAGTAGTGTTGTGACTTCCTTATATATCCTGTCTTGGCATAAGGCATTAGGTTCTGGGATCCATAGCCTCTTAGGATAAAAACACCTATACTTAGCCATTTTCAACTCTATATCACTCAAGACACTCTCAAAATCTTCTCTAATACTTAAATCAAATATTTCATCCAAATTCAAGTATCTCAAGTTTAATTTCAGATATCAAGAACTTCATTCAAGCTTTAAGTTCTCATTCAAATCTACATCAAGAAAATCCCCAAAGTTGAGGTTTTGTGGGTTTCAACATTTAGGTCCTTTGACCCATGGTGTCCAATCTATCTGTCTTATGAAATTGCATATTTTTAAGTTGTATTATCTATGGGTATCTTTTATTATGGATTATAAGTACGAAATCTTTTAGGTTTTTATCAAATGTTGATTAAATATGTATGTTTATCTAGCTCAAGCTTATACAATGAGTTGGTTTTATCTATTGAGACTATGTATGTTTTGGGCTATGAAACTATGATCTATTATGATATATGATGAAGGATTTCAAGGTATATTACATGAGGGTCCTACTATGTGTTAGTGCGTTGATTTATATTAAGTTTTCACACATTATTTCACTTTAGAATTGCATAATTTTGAACTAGCATTGCACATCCGCCTAGTGTTTGATAAAATATTTTGACAAGGATTCTTGAGCTATTGATGATCTATTACATGAGTTATGAGTCAAATGACTATATGATGGTTAAGGGATTGTATGTATATAACAATTTTATGAAAGTATCTATAGTGTTTCAAGTTGACCATACCTTGTTGGGGGGGCATACCTAACCAACTTCTTGAGGGTGTGACAAGCCTCAATTACCTTGTTGGGAGGTGGCATGCCCGTACTACCATGTTGAGGGGTATGTACGTCAATCACCTTATTGGGTGGTGGTATGCTCGTATTAACATATTGAGGGATATATACCTCAAGAACCTTGTCGGGGGTAGCATGCTCGTACTATCATGTTGAGGGGTATGTACCTCAATCAGCTTGTCGGGGGGTAGCACGCCCATACTACCATGTTGAGGGGTATGTACCTAAATCACTTTCCAAGGGGTGTCATGCCCTAGAGTTCAAGTGGTAGTTTGCTTGGGCTATGTTGATATGTATCTTCCTATGTAATCCATATTTGCAAGTTATATGATTTACAAGCATGTTTTACTTCAAGCATCGATCATGTATACCATATTGATATTATATTTATCTATTTCCTATCATTATGCGTTTTGACTATATTGGCTTATGTCTTGTTACATTGCATTCTACATACTTTGTACATTTAAATGTACTATCACATACTCTATGCCTATATGATGTTACCATGTAGGAATCGGAGCTCCTCATGATCATCTTTCACGTGGCTAGTTTTGGCATCTTGAAGATATACTTTTGGTGAGTTCTCAAGTTCGGGGACACTAGCTATGCTTGTCTTGCTTTCAATATCTCTTTATGTTGAACATTTTATACTGTGTGGGTGAGCCTGGAATGTGTCTTGACCCTCGCCCAATCTATGTTTAGAGGTGTTGTTGGATTATTTAATGTATCTATGCTTTTAGATTTGACTCTTTATGCTTTATAAATGTCAAGACTTCCCTTGGCCTCATCTCCCCTTGTTTATATTCTTGTTATTGTTTACCTTGTTTTCGAGACCAAGGATATGTAATTGATATGCTATAAGCTAGTTTGGGTCCCTTTGGGTTCCCAATCGCCGTATCACGCTAGGCCCTAGCCTTGGGTCGTGACAAACATGGTGTCAAAGTACTAGGTTGTTAATGGTCCTCTGTATCCAATATGCCACATCGATTAGAGTCTAGTTCAATGTTGTGCAGTACACCATAATTATGAGTAAGAGGCTATGAGGCATTTTAGGAAATATTTCCCTTCTTCATGCTTATATTGTGCTTTTGGGATAAGGTAAGGCTTTTAATCTAACGAATATTCTTTGCTATTATAGATCATTCCAATTCTAAGAGGAAGAAGAGCCCGTGCTCCTATGGAGCAACCGACCCCTCCCGCTCCTCATGATGGGGGAGTGGCCCATGAAGGGTTCCAAGATGCTATCACCATGTTAGCCATGCCATGACTAATCAAATCAACCAAGGGGACAGAGCCTCTTATGCTCCTACTCCAGCCTTTAAGGTGAGGGATTTTGCTAGGATGAACCCACCGGAGTTCCATGGGTCCAAGGTAGATGAGGATCCATAAGAATTCATTAATGAGGTGTATATGGTGTTGTACATTATGGTAGTTAACTTGGAGAAAAAGGCAAAGTTTGCGGGCTTCCAACTTAAAGGGGTAGCTCATATATGGTTCACTCAATGGAAGATGGAAATGGGGAATGGTGGTGCTATCCCTTGGGAAGAGTTCAAAGCAACATTTCTCAATCGATTATTTCCTAGTGATCTTAAGGAGGCGAAAATAATAGTATTATGAATCTAAATCAAGTGTCTATGAGTGTGAGGGAGTATGCCCTCAAGTTCAACTAACTCTCCAAGTATACCCCATAATTGGTTGCCGAGCGGAGGTCTAGGATGAACAAATTTATATCGGGTGTGTCCGACTTAGTGAATGAGGAGTGTTGTACCACTATGTTAATAGGTGATATGGATTTTTATCGCCTCATAGCTATGCCGAACAACTAGAGGGGAAAAGTTGAGAAAGAGAAGGAGTGGTGAGGCCAAGAGGGCATATCTTGAAGGTGCATTCTAAAATCCCAAGGGTAGTCAGTTTCCTCTAGGCCACAAGCCTCCGAGCCAAGGGCCTTCTAATGCTCCTAATAGAAGGTTTGCCAATGACTACCCTAAATGCCAAGGGTGTGGTAGAAGCCACAATAGCCCATGTTTGAAAAACACTAATTCTTGCTATGGTTATGGTGAAGCAGGTCATAAGGTGATGGATTGTCCTAGTAATCCAAACAAAGGTAGAGATGGTCATCCACAAGGCCAAGGTGCAAATGCAGGTCAAAAAGGAAGAGGAGGCCAATAAAGGGGTGCCCCAAGGCAATATGTTCTATGCTCTTCAAGGGAGATAAGGGGTGAATGAGGTGCATGATGTCATCACCGATATGTTAAAGGTTTTTGATTTTGATGTGTATGCTTTGATTGACCCAGGTGCTACTCTTTCTTTTATTACTCCTTTTATTGCCGATAATCTTCATATTAGCCTCGAATTATTGTGTGAACCCTATGAAGTGTCTACCCCAATGGTGAGTTTGTTTTTGCTAAAAGAGTCTATAGAAATTTTCCCATATTCATATTGCATAAAATCTTGCCTTGTGATTTTGTTAAGTTAGATATGGTGGATTTTGATGTCATTCTTGGGATGGATTGGTTGCATGCATATTATGCTTCTATTGATTGTAAAACCCATGGTGTCTAATTTTAATTTCCATATGAACCCTTCCTTGAGTGGGAAAGTTGTGACGTGGTGGTCAAGGGTAGTTTCATTTCTTGTATTAAAGTCCAAAAGTTGATTTATAAGGGGTGTCTCTATCATCTTGTGAGGGTTCGGGATATTGAGTCCAAAAACCTTCCTACAGAGTCAATTCTGGTGGTATTAATTCCTTGATGTCTTTCCCAATGAGCTTCCTTGGTATAGATGTTCTTCTCGACACCCAACCCATTTCTATTCCCCCTTATAGTATGGCCCCGGTGTAGTTAAAGGAATTGAAGAATCAATTGAGGGATTTATTAGATAAGGGGTTTTTAAGACCTAGTAAGTCACCTTGGGGTATAACAGTGTTATTTGTGATGAAGAAGAATGGTTCTCTTAGAATGTGCATTGATTACTAGCAACTTAATAGAGTCATCATAAAGAGCAAGTACCCTCTACCAAAGATTGATGATATTTTTTACCAACTTCAAGGGGCTAGTCACTTCTCTAAGATTAATCTTCAGTCTAGGTATCACCAAGTGAAAGTGAGGGAGTGTGACATTCCCAAGATGACTTTTAGGACTAGGTATGGGCACTTTGAGTTTGTGGTTATGTCCTTTTAGTTGACTAATGTGTTAGCTATAATCATGGATCTTATGAATAGGGTCTTTAAACGCTACCTTGACTTGTTTGTGGTAGGTCTTATTGATGATATCTTGATCTATTCTAATAATAAGGAGGAGAATGTAGATCACTTGAGGGTTGTGTTACAAATCTGGAGGGAGAAAAGGTTATATGAAAAATATGAAAAATGTGAGTTTTTGTTGAAAGAATTTGCTTTTCTAGGGCATGTGGTGTTGGGTAATGGTATTAAGGTAGATCCTAAGAATATGGAGGTGATTAGAAATTGACCTAGACCTTTGACTCTATCGGACATTAGGAGTTTCTTGGGTGGAGGCTTATTACTAGAGGTTTATAAATGGGTTCTATTCTATTGCTTGTCCTTTGACTAAGTTTACCTAAAAGAAGGTGAAATTTGTGTGGACTAATGTATGTGAGAAGAGTTTCCAAACATTGAAGCATAAACTTGTCTCCACTCCTATCTTGTCTCTACCGAAAGGGTTGGAAGGATTTGTTGTGTATTGTGATGCCTCAAGAATTAGTTTGGGGTGTGTTTTGATGCAAAGTGGTAAGGTGATAGCATATGCCTCTGGACAATTTAAGGTGCATGAGAAGAATTATCCCATCCATGATCTTAAATTGGCGACCGTGATATTTGCTTTGAAAATTTGGTGTCACTACTTGTACGGGGTTCATGTTGTTGTGTTTACCGACCACAAGAGTCTTCAATATTTGTTCATCCAAAAAAATCTTAACTTGAGATAAAGAAGGTGGCTAGAGCTCCTTAAAGATTATAATGTGAGTGTGCCTTATCACCTCGGCAAAGCTAATATTGTGGCCAATTCTCTAAGTAATGTGTCTATGGGTAGTCTAACTCATGTTGATGATAGTGGCAAAGAGGTGGCTAGGGTATTCCATCGGTTGGCTAGATTGGGGGTTAGGTTGGAGGAAGTTAGCAATGGTGGTGTAGTTGTAGTTGATGGTTCTAAGTCTTCCTTGATTGAGGAGGTAAAGACAAAATAAGATCTTGATCCCACCTTGTTATAGTCAAAGTCCTTGGTAAATAATGGTAAAATAGAGGTTTTCTCCCATGGGGAGACAATGCCCTTAGGTACCAAGGTAGATTGCATGTGCCTAGTATTAATGACTTGAGAAAGAAGATTCTATATAAGGGTCATAATTATTTCTATTCTATTCATCTTGGTTCTACAAAGATATATACAAATTTGAGAGAGGTGTATTGGTGGGGTGGTATGAAGACAGTCATTGCCAAGTTCATATTTGGATGTCACAATTGCCAACAAATGAAGGCCGAACATCAAAGGTTGTATGGCCTAGCCCAAGACATAGAGATTCCTACTTGGAAGTGGGAGAAAATCAGCATGCATTTTGTTGTTGGGTTCCCTATGACTGGAAAGTATATTTATTTGATTTGGGTTATGGTTGATAGAATGACAAATTTAGGTTACTTCTTACCAGTCAAAACTACATATAGTGCCAAAGATTATGCCAAATTGTACATTCCTGTATTGGTTAGATTGCATGGGATGCCTTTGTCTAGCATTTTAGATCACGGTGCTCAATTCACTTCTCACTTTTGGAGGTATTTCCAAAGAGATCTTAGTACCAAGTTAAATCTTGGCACGACCTTTCACCCTCAAATTGATGGCCAAGCCGAGAGGACTATACAAACTCTTGAGGATATACTTAGAGCTTGTGTTTTGGAGTTTAAGGGTAGTTGGTATGACCATCTTCCACTCATAGAATTTGCTTACAACAATAGCTACCACTCAAGCATTGGTATGGCTCCTTTTGAAGCTCTTTATACTAGGCATTATAGATCATCGATTGGATGGTTTGAATTGGGGGAGATGGCTTTGCAAGGTTTGGATTTGGTCATGGAAGCCTTGAAGAAGTTAAGGTTGATAAGGGAGAGATTGAAAATAGCTCTAAGTAGTCAAAAGTCCTATTCGAATGTGAGGAGAAGGGATCTTGAATTTAAGGTCGGTGATTGGGTATATTTAAAGGTTTCACCCATGAAGAGTGTGGTTCGATTTGGCAAGAAGGGTAAATTAAGCGCAAGATTTTTGGGTCCTTATGAATGTTGAGAAGAATTAGTAAGGTGGCCTATGATTTAGAGTTTCTCATTGATATGAATATGATTCACTCTAGTTTTCCATGTATCTATGTTGAGAAGATGTATAGGTGACCCGAATGCCATTTTACCTTTGGATGTTGTGTGTGTTGTAGAAAATAATTTGACTTATGAGGAGGTTCTGATAGAAATTTTGGATAGACAAGTGAAGAGGTTGAGAAACAAGGATATATCTTCCATCAAGGTTCTTTGGAGAAACCAACAAGTTAAAAGTGCCACACGGGAAGCCGAGGCGCATATGCAAAAACGTTATCCATACCTCTTCCATTCTACTCAAGTCTAAGGTACTAATATAAGACCCCTAGTTGATTTCAACTCTTCAGTTTTATCCCTTATGTCATTTTACATGCATTTATGTTTATATTGACAAGTTAATGGTGATTTGACAATTGAGTTGAGACTCTTGAAATTAATGTTTAAATGCATTTGTTGCAATCATGTTTGGCCAAACTCTTCATGAATACTTCTCTTAGTTACGTTTCTTTGACATTCGGGGATGAATGTTCCCAAGGTGGAGATATTGAAATGCCCCAAAAATGCCCAAAAAATATGCTTCAAAAATACCCATAATCATAATTTCCATATATCTCAAAATCCATGTGTGATATCGAAAATACTAATTAATATTCTTGATCATGGGGCTAAATTGAGTAGGGCATGGATATAAGCTCGATTTTAGAGGACCTTTCGCAAAAAAAATAATTTAAAAAATTTTCATTTTCCAAAAGTTGTTCGCGAAAGCTCTGAGATGCAGACCTATCATAGAGCAATGTTGTGACTTTTTTATTTTTCATGTCTCAGCCTAAGGCATTGGGGTCTTCCTCTTATGCATAAAAATACCTATACTTAGCCATTTTTCAACTTTATATCACTCAAGACTCTCTCAAAACCCTCTCTAATACTTAACCAAATATTTCATCCAAATTTAAGTGTGTCAAGCTCAATTTTGGATCTCAATAACTTCATTCAAGCTTCAAGTTCTCATTCAAATCTACATCAAGGAAATTCCCAAATTTGAGGTATGTGGGTTTTAGCCATTGGGTCTTTTCATCTATGGTGTCCAATCTTCCTATCTTATGAAATTACATTTGTTTCAAGTTATATTATCTATGGATATCATTTATTATGGATTATAAGCTTGAAAAAATATTGGACTTTTATAAAATGTTGATTAAATATGTATGTTTATCTACCTCAAGCTTATACTATGAATTGGTTTTGTCTATTGAGACTATGTATGTTATCGGCTATGAAACTATGATCTATTATGATATATGATGAAGGATTTCAAGGTATCTTACATGAGGCTCCTACTATGTGTTGGTGGGTTGATTTATATTAAGTTTTCACACATCATTTCACTCTAGAATTGTATAATTTTGAGCTAGCATTGCACATCTGCCTAGTGTTTGATAAAATATTTTGACAAAGATTCTTGAGCTATTGATGATCTATTGCATGAGTTATGAATCAAATGACAATATGATGATTAAGGGGTTGTATGTATATAATAATTTTATGAAAATATCTATAGTGTTGCAAGTTCAACACACCTTATTGGGGGGTGGCATGCCCAACCACCTTGTTGAGGGGGTGACAAGCCTCAATCATCTTGTCGGGGGGTGGCATGCATGTACTACCCATCGAGGGGTATGTACTTCAATCACATTGCCGAGGGGTGGCATGACCGTACTACCAT
>JAOTQJ010176342.1:0-19500 GCA_025642045.1 Solanum sejunctum
TATAAAAAATAATTTTTAAACATTATAAAAAAATAACTTTTTAAATATTAAAAAAAAAATTAACTTATGAAAAACTAATTGTTTTAATATTATAAAAAAAATATCGAATAAATTGAGACACACGAAAAAACAGTACAGAACCAGCGAATTTCTTCATGCATAATTACTATACCTAGCAACTACCAATACTAATGCCTTTGAAGTCTGACCAATGTGAGCTGCACAAACCGTACTCCACCTAGTTGACAAGAAAAAAAATTAAAAATACTTCTTCCACCTCAATTTATATAATGCATTTTAATCGGATATGAGTTCTTTAAAAATATTACGATCTAAAATAAGTCATGTGTAGCAATTCATTTTAAGATGGAAAATCTCACATCGACAAAACACAGGAGAAAAATATTGGGTATATAAGTAAACATGTTTTATCTACTAGTGATACATTTTAAAGTCGTAAAAGCCTAGGCCCAAAACGGGACAATATCACTATAGGGTTGGATCATTACAGATGGTAACAAAGCAACTCCTATGTCAGTCTTGCCGATATAGCTAGAATTCAACTGAGTTTAAGCAAATTCCGATGAGGCAGGGCTAACTTCAATACTAAGTATGAGCGAATCCCATATGGTGGAGCAAATTTCAACGAGAACACTGAGTCCATAGGAGATATATGTAACAACCCGTCTTAAGATGACAAATCCTATATCAGCAAAACACGCAGAGATGTTGGGTATATAGGTAACTAAGTCTTACCTACTAGTGACACATTTAAAGTTGTGAAGATCTAGGATAAAAGCAGGCAATATCACTAGCAAGTTGGATCGTTACATTATGCATATCTTCAAAATTATAATAATCTCATTAATAATAAAATAAAAAAATTTAAATTAAATTATTTTTAAATATAAAAAGATATCTTCTTTCTTAATTTTGAGAGAACTTAATTACATTACATAAATTGAAACACCGGACAAGAATAAGTTCTAGTTTATTCATATATGATTCATTTCATTTTAAAGGTCTCTTTAATTTGAGTAATCCAAATGATATTGACATTATCCATTATGTAAATAAGGTCTCAAATTTGAGTACTGATGGGTATGAAAAAATCTTAATTTGGTAGGGAGCGCCCCTCCCCCTCCACTTAGGAGTTTAAGTGACATGAATTTGAACTAGTTTGACTCTAATACGAATATCAGATACAAATTAATACTAAAAAAAATATCTTCCTTTTATTTCAATGATAAATTCATAATTATTGACTTTCTTGATCATGCCGATATCGACTAAATTAAGAAACAATAATTTTGGCCACAGAAGATTAGTATCACGTAATTAGATAATTTCAAGCAACATGATTATCGAAGGATGAACATGATTTATTTGGCATTCAGATCATTATCAAGAACTAATGTTTAATAAATTGATTTGGTTATTAGCTGCGGACTTCGCTATGATCTTACTAACTAACGTAATTAATGTTATGCTCCATCATTGTCGTATAAAAATTGTTCTCTATGAAACATAACATTGAAATAATTTATAAACTCAGAATGATACGAAAAGATACGATATTATAAATAAATAAATACTATATAACTTAATCCATTATTACCATTAGAATTCACATGAGTTTGTATGTTATAATTGTTGCACCATTTATTCCAAAATATATAGTACGCAAAGGGAATTATTAAAATGTGAGGTGTTGAGTGTATAATATCACAAAGAATCATCTGCGTGATTGATATGTCCACCACTTCTTTTTTTTTTATTTAAAACTTTAGTTCTTTAAAATAATTATTTCCTCTGTTCCATAGTATATAAACATTTTGTTATAAATATTTATTTCATATTATATGAATATTTATTAAATTAGAATAAAATTAATTATTTTTTTTCATTTTACCCCACCATTAATATAATATTTGAAAATTTCAAGAGACTGATTAATTACTTTCGTATTCAAAGAGTAAACTATTCATATGTTTTATGTATATTTTTTTTAATTTTATTTAATGTACATTAATATAAATAAAGGGTAAAAAGATAAAATTCACTAATATATTAATGATTTCTTAATCACCATATAAAATAAAAAATGTCCATATAATATAAGACAAAAATAATAATTTATTAATTAATAAATATACATACTAAAGAAATTTTATATTATTAATATATAATATATAATCTTAATCAAAATCACTGAATTCGAGCGAACCATTAAATTACATTCTGGATCTGTCCATCATTAATGTAGTAAATGATGGTTGGTGTTTACCACAAATATATGAAACAAAACGTTTTTTCTTTATCATACATAAATCATAATATTTTTTTCGTTTTAAATTAATTAAATTTTGGAGATTTTTTTTCAAGGTTCAAAATAATTGAATTGTTCAAAATTCAAGATGAATGTTCGAACTTTTTTCATATTTACGCTTTCATTTCTTGAAGTTTTATATTTTCTAGGATACAAATTACACTATATATTTATAACTAGGCAAAAGATAATAGTAAAAAATATAATTAAAATTTATCTTTAAATTATTTTCTTAATATATGTACAGCGACAAACGAAATAATAAAATAAAATCGAATCGTGCATGTTGACTTGTTGCAACTCCATGTCGTGTAAGTTGCATTTTGAACTTGTCACTATCATAAATTTCTATAAAATAATAATATGTTTTGTCCTTATTTATACGATATAATTAAAATTTTAAACAATAAGTAATATACTATTTTTTATATAGTTTTCAAATACAAAAGTTTTATGTCAAAAGAAAAATTAAAGCATTTATTTTTAAATTCACGATCAAAATTTAGTAATTTAAGTCTCAAAATTTTACTTATGCCAAATAGGGACAATCTCATTTGAAATTATCTAATTTATGATTTAACTAATATAAATTCACATCTTATAAACATACTATTATTTTACTAAAGATATTCCTCTAGTTATTTTTTGCCTTATTTAAAGTCCTTTGACTAACGATGACAACATTCAATTTAACGATGGCTAACTTAATTTTAAATTCTTAGTCCAGGTAAATAAATGCACTCACCTAATTTCTTGATTCACTGACTAAAATGCATATAGAAAACGTACAATAACTACAAAAAAAAAAAGTCAAAAATCAACCTTACAAAATATTTTTAAAATTATTGTTTAACAATATCGACCTCCACAGGTCTTTTTTTTTTTCAATGTCGAAGATCAAAATATTGCAGATCAACCTTTGAAGGTCGATTTGTTTAAAAATAAATAAAATTGAGATAGTTTCTTTTTTAGTTTTAAAAATAATAATTTGAAATATAAAGTTGAATTTTAACTTTTTTTTCTTTTTCTTTTTATTTTTTAGAAATCAACCTCGAAAGTACTCTTTTCACAAAAAACAAATTTGAAGAGTATAATTTTTTATACAAAGAAGTCTTCTAAGAGTTTGGGTTGAGTAAGTCGGAAAATTGGGTGCGTGAAATTATTTATAGGCAAATATCATATATATACAAATAAAAGAAATTATTTACATAAAATATATAGTCATACTTTTTATTTACTTAAAAAATAATTAAATTCGACTCAATTAATTATTATATTCAAAAATTGCCACGCTATTAAGATCAAGATCAGACCATATCATAAGCCTAATTAAATGGTTGGGCCCAGCAAATCGGCCCAACTACTTTTTTCTTCCTTTCTTTTCTTTCTTATTTTCTTTTTCTCTCCAATATTGAATTTATTTTTTTAAAAAATAAACTTATTTTTTAAATTATTTTTTAATGAAATTCCAAAATAAAAAAAATATTTTTTTTAAGAACTCTTTTCAATATTATTTTTCACTAGCGTATATATAATATATTGATATTATATAAATATTTTTGTGATGTATATATACTATATCGATATTATATAAATGTGTATAAACTTGTATTAATAGTATATAAATAGTTGTGTAATATATCAATATTATATATAATTACGTATTAATATGTATCAATATTATCTAAATAGTGTGTAAATATGTATCAATATTATATAAATTATATATAAACATGTATCAGTATTATATAAATAGGTATGTAATGTTTCTTTTTTCAAACAAAAAAAGATTTTTTTTTTCACTTTTTTCAAAAGAAAAATCATATTTTTTTCATGTATCAATATTGTATACATGTGCATAAACATATATCAATATTGTGTAGATAGTTATGTATTGTATCCACATTGTATAATCATGTATTAATATTATATAAATAGTTTATAAACGTGTATCTATACTATATAAATTGGATAAAAATATGTGTTGATATTATATAAATAGATATGAAATATATCGACACTAATAGTGCATAATCGTGTATCAACATTGTATAAATAACTATGTAATATATAGATATTGATATTTATTTAACTATCATACATTCCTCATTTTAATAAATAAAAAATAGATAAGACATAATAAAATGACATAACTATTATTTTTTCACAAAAGAAATGAAATGATGTCAAAAATAATTTTTTTTAAAAAATAGCAAAAGAAAAATTGAATATTTGAAATTTTTTTATATTAAAAAAAAATTAAAAAAGAGAGGCCAATTTACCAAGTGAAAAAAATAATTTTAATTATCCCATTACTTTAAACACACACAAAAAAAAAAAAAGAAAGAAAGAGGAAGAGGAAGTGAGGAACGGATGCCCAACAATTAAAAAAAGAGAAGGCGACCAACTTTTTTTAAAAAAAAAAAAAAAAGGAGAAGGAGAAGAAGAATGTCTAACCTAGTAAAATAGTCGAAATGGCCATATTTAGGCTATTTAATCATTGAAAGGCCACTTTTAGTTAGAGTAGTCAAAATTGAATTAGCTCGTGGGGCTGACTCAATCCTATTCGTTATTAGGATAGAATTGATAAATGATTTTTCATGTTTATTTAGAATCAGAGCTTACAAGTCCGACCCAACTAAGCCTTTGGCTCTTAAGACTTGACTGGAGCGGGACTGGGGTAGGGTCATGGGACAAAATAATTATTTAATTTGAATTAAAATAACTAAAATCATAAGGCATAAATTTAGAGTTGTCAATACGGGTTGGCCCACCACTCGGGCTAGCCCACCCCACTCGGGCTAGCCCTTAAAGATTTTGGAATTTAACAAACCAGGGCAGGCTGACCCCCTTTTTTTATGGGTTAGAAAATACTAGCCCAACTCATTTGTACATGGATCGCGGACCTTGTCAGGCTCTCACATTTTTATTCTTATATTTTTAAAATAAATTTTTAAATTAAATTATAATTTAAAAATATTAAAATAAATAGCAACATGATAATATTACATAATATTAGTGTTACTATTACTCCCTTCGTCCATCTTTATTTTTGCACTATATTATTTTGAGATATCCAATAATATTTGTCCACTTTATGAAATCAAAAGATAGTTTCAAATTTAATTTTTAGTTTAACCTTATCATTAATTATAGTAGTTATTTTTTTGTTACATTTTTCAAGACATTGTAATTATTACTCCCTCTGTCTGTCTTTATTTGGCCTTTATACTATTTTGGGATGTCCAACAATACTTGTCCACTTTATGAAATCAAGAGATAATTTTACACTTACTTCTTACTTTATCCTTATCATTAATTATAGTCATTTTCTAATTAAATTTTTCAGGATATAATATTTATTATATTCAAAGGATACTTTAGTAAATTTATCCCACTATTTATTTTCTTAACCCTGGTGCCAATTCAACAGGGGTCAAGTAAAGTTGGGCGAAGGGAGTATATTTAAAAGGTGATTTAGTAAAATTATCCATATTATTTACAATTTCTTAATCCCTATGTCAAATCAGTAAAAGACAAGTAAAGATAAACGGAGGAAGTACATATTATAAAAACATAATTTGTATCTAAGATTTAATATTTAAAAATTTTAAATAAACTTTGAGTTTAGACTCTTATTATTTTTAATACTCTATTTTTATTTTTTTTTAATTTATTTTTTAATTTGGCCCATGGGCCGGCTCGACCTAAAGCATATTGCAAAAGTCCACAACTCAGCAGACTTATTCGGGTCGAGCTAAAAAGCCCATTATTAAAATGAGCTTCAAAAATCATAGCTCAGCCCTGGTAAATCACAGGTTAAGCCAGGCCAGCCCAACGAGCCTAGCCCATATTGACGGCTCAAGGCGTAATTGTTTTTTAGTTTAGAAGTTTATTTTTTCAAATTTTCTTTACTTATTTATTTGTTAAAAAAGATTATTATTTTTCTTTAGTCAAAGGATGACTCAAATATGATCATTTTGTATAATTAATTTGAAAATCTTCTCATTTCTTGATATTATATATTTTAAATATGATATCGATTGTAATTTAAAACACCATAAATCATATGTATAATGCATATTATAATTATAATTATTATGTTCTTTCATATAATTTTGTTAGGCATGTCAAAAAAATTAATACGTTGACGGAATTTCAAGTTAAACTTTAGATTGAACAAAAAAAAATTATTTTTCAAAAAGAGAATGCTGGTCAGCTCCAACCTGCGACCCTACTAGGGTTGGGTTGTGCGGGTAATTTCAAGGCCCTTCCAAATGAAGGGCCAGCCCGTTCTAGCCTTCCAAATTCCTTGGCCCGTGAGGCTTGGATTGAGTGGGGCTGGGTTGACCTATTTTGACAGTTATACTTTTGATAATAAAAAAAAGGGAAGAACTAAGCTTCTATCCTTTTAAATCAAACTATTTACATTTATATATACTTTTTTTACATTTTATACTCCCACACTATTAAAATTTTGCTCCTCTCTCAATATTAAAATTCGCGCGCTGACCTCATGCTAACCTCAGCACCTACTTGTAGGATATACCAATAGGGTATACATATACCAATAGGGTATCACATATAAATATATCAAAAAAGTATATAAAGAATATATTTTCTATTAATTTAATAGAATTTAATAATTTTTTTTTTATTTCTAAAAAAAAATCCTATATACGAATTAGGCTTCAATATACCACCAGAGTATCACAAAAGACTAAGCTCATTCTATGTGATATCACTATGGTATATATATAACCCAAGAATATATTTTATAGTATTTATGCTGACGTCAGCATGATGTCAACACATGAAATAAAAAAGGATAAGTGGATAGAAAGGTAAATAATTTAGGTAATGGATCCATTAAGGATAAATAGTTTAACATTGAGTCTATTAAAATAAATAATTTCAAATTAGGTCTATTTTATGTACTTTTTCCATAAAAAAAATGATGGGCTAGTTTTTATGTAAAAAAATTTTCTTAATGGTCAATGGGTGTAATTATCTCTTTATTTAATTAGGATTGGGGTTTACAAGTTAGACTAATCAAATTTCACATAAAATTTAAGTAATTTTTTATAATTAAGTATAAACTATTAGTCAAAGAGCAAAAGTGATTTTTAGAAAAATGGATGAATATGTAATATAATTTAAAGCTCTTGGGATTCAAGAATATTTTTTATCCTTTCCTATTTATAAAAAGGAAACAATCCCACATATTAATTTAAGACTATATATTATAGCCTTTAAATCTATAATTTTATAATTATTTCGTCATTTAAAGTTGTGAAATGAAATCAAATATTTAAATATGTGATTTTATCTCATAGTGAAGAGTTAGATAATGACATTCTGATTCAGTTAATCAATTTGAAGTTTTTGCAATATTAAGATTTCAAGAATGACAATAATTCACTCAAGAGGAAACGAAAATACTTTCATCATAAAATTAACTTGGGTATAATATGTTTAAGTTACAAGGTTTAGGAGTTCTAACCTTTGAATTCAATATGAGAAATTTTGATATTATTTTTTTTCTTTTGAAACTTTAAATTCTGTATTAAGAGAGTGGTGTAAAATAATGAATATTTCTGATTTTCTCTTATCCATCAGAAGTTTAGGATAAGAAAAGAAATTCTACATTCAACACATTAGAGTATGGATGATGGGAAAGTGCACAATTTTTAAAGGAAAAGATTAAGCCCATGGTCCATAAAAGCAAATTAATTATAGACATATATTTCCTTATAATTTTTGTCTCCTAATTAATACTATCTCTATCTTATATTATATAAGTATTTTTTTATAAATATTTGTCACATATTATATGTGCACTTACTAAATTAAGATAAAATTAATTATTATTTTTTATTTTACCTTCACCATTAATTAGTACATTAATGATTTTTCTAACTTAATTTAATGTACATTGATATAAATTTAGGATAAAATGGTAAAGTCCACTAGTGCATTAATAATATTTAATAATCGTATATAATGAAAAATGCCCATATAATATGAAACAAAGGGAGTACTCTTTTCGTCCATCTTTGTTCTAAGTATATGTCCAACAATACTTATCCATTTTATGTAATTATCAGATAATTTTACACTTAATTTTTAATTTTTCTTTTATCATTAATTATAATTATTTTTCGATTATATTTTTTAAGATATTATATTATTATATTTAAAAAATAATTTGATAAATTACCCATATCATTAATTATTTTTTAATCCTCATATGAAATTAATAATAAACAATTATTGTTGGACGGAGAAAACTGATATTTTCCCCCAACTCTAACTTACGGTTGCAACTTTTCTTCAACAACTTAGGAAAAGAATCTGAATCAATTCACCTTCTTCCCCAATTCAAATTAACATTCGATTCAATTATATCCTATCAATGGAGAAAATTATGATTCATGAAAATTAGAATTTAAAGTAATAATAGTACATCAACTTTGATATTGAGGCAATAATAGTGAAATTTACTTCCAATTATGAAAATTTAGTTACACAAATCTCATATCAACTCAAAATTGTTGCTTCTAAAAACATCGAAAGTACTTGGTGATCGCCTACGACTACTATTTCACAAACCCAATCCTGAATCCTTGATGTGGGACTTCTAAATATTCAACGATACCATAATAATATATGACATATTGTATGGTAAAGCTAAAATTTTTATGCAGGGTTCAACAATTAAAGAAGTCTAAAAATGGAGAAAAAAATTAATTTTAATCCTTTAAATTTAAGATGACTTTTCACACAACGTTTAACACTTCTCCCTACTTCTACCTTGCCCCTTTGATTCTTCTTTAGAAAAAATGTGATTTTTTCCTTTTATTTTGTAGTATTTACCTTTATTTTGAATTTGTTTTCAATCATATGTTACTTTAAAAATTGGGAAAATTCTTTAAAGATGTGTAAGAATTTAGTTACTAATAGGATAATACAAATTAAAAAATAAATAAATGGCATTGCTGATTTTTAATTCATATATTCGATTTATATAATTTGTCATTTTAAAAAAAATAAATGGTGAATAAATCAAATAATTTTAATTTAAATCTCTCTAGAATAAAATTGAAACAGAAAAAGAAGAAAAAAAATATCATGAGTATTCATGTATTTTGAATTTCTTCATTCAATTAAATTTTAGTTATCTTATCTTTTTTAAAAAAAAAAAAATCTATCTCAATTTCAATCTTAAGAAAACTTCATATATTTTTTAAAGCTCTTTTTTTGGATTAGTATAAAAAAGGAGCATTACATAAAAATGAAATGAGCTGTAAAAATAAGAAGAATAAAAACAAAAATACATGTAACGTGCCTAGTAGATTTGAACAAATAGAAATTGAGAAAGAGAAATAACATAAAAGAAAAATAATGAAAAAATAAACCACATTAAGCCTAAAATAATACAGTAAAGTTTTGGATTGGGATTTTGAGCCCAATTGTCGAGTCCATCTCAGTTTTGCTATTGGATTTTCTGAAAGAAAAAAAAAAAGAAGAAAAAAAAAAGAAAACGTTCTTGCGCAGAATCAAACCCAGAATGTCTGAGAGATTCCTGAACCCCCTTAGCCACAAAACTAAAGTCCCTGTTTGTGTTCGGAGGTACATTGTAATATATTCTTATTAAAATAGAATTTAACCTTATATTTTGACGAACGGGGTTCAGATGAACCTTTTGGGCTACATCTAAATCTGCTTTTACAATATTGTTATAGTATTATTGAGGAATAAGCAGGCCTTTAAATTTTTTTTTCACAAATATTCAATACTATGATGTGTCCTACCTCGGGAGGGTACTCTAAATATAACTGACACTCAAAGACTATTGCTAGTCCCCAAATGAACTACTTGGCCTCATCACATTTATTCATCTAAGCATTCTACTATCGGCGGAAGACATAAAGGATAAAGAGGGCACATCATCATCAATTCTCAAATAGATATATATATATTATAAAAAGAGCCCGTAGGAAGAACTAGATTGTGAAGCTTCTATCACTATCAAGTGGTGCCAATGATAGACTCATGGCTACCTCAATCAATAAAGCTAGTCATTCTAACTCTAAGGTAAGATGAAAATAAACATAAGGGATTCCTCCGAAGTAAGGGAGGCTCACCAAATCATCTGAACGTCTCTAATCCTTAACGGTGCGCATGTTGACAATCTCCAAGTCTTATATCTACATCATGAAACGATATAGTCCCTGAGGGGGACGTCAGTACGTGGAATGTACTGGTATGTAAAATAACTGAGTGAAACCAAAAACAAGTAGAATAATATAACAATAACAATCAACGCAATATAGAGAGCAATCAACATGCCAAATGTCTATCTAAAGAAAGAATAAAGAATAGACAAATGACTCATCACATCCCTCACCCTATATCATTACCTCAATATCAGAGTACTATCAAGAGGGAATTCTAAATGGGAGTTTCTATAACCAACAATCACCCACTATGAGCCAAAAGTGATACAACGAAGAGATATCATTGCCACATCCGTCTAGTACCTAGACGGGGTAAAGAACGAGTCTGTCAGGGATCCCAAAGAAGTCTGTCAAGTCCTCTGTGGGACAAAGAAAACATCCGGTTTCACAGTTTAATCCTCTCCTACGCTGGTTATGTAGTTAATGAGTTCGAGTAAGACTCACTTTACCTATTTTGGTGCTAATACTCCTCCCATGACTCAAGAAAGCTTATAGTCTGTCAAGGTCGGACTGTTACATAGCCAACCCCCCCTCTCAAGCGGGGTCATCATCTCATCTATTATTCTATCAACTCAAAGAGTAGAACTATTCTTCAAGCTAAGGTTCAATCCTCGTTTAACCCAATTAACACTAATTCCATCTACCTCAGTTATCAATACACTCATCTCAGGACTTAGAACTATCATTAGGGAACAATTGAATAGGCAAAATATTAAAGGTTATTTATGGAGACTCAAGAGGCTACCAAATCTTATAAATCTAGCATCATTCTCATGTCTCAATCTCAATCACAATCACAATCACAATCACATTCTCACTCAAGGCTCCAGACTAAATCCCATCTTCTTTCATGCAGTCTTTAAGAAATAATAAATAGAGTTTGTGCAATAATTCAAATAAAATATTTAATTCAAGAAACAAGTTTATGACGATCATCAACATGTGAAAATACATGCAAATAATATAATTTTCAAGAAAATATTTGAGAAATCATGCATATAGACTCAAGAAACCTTCAATTCACCATCTAGACCACCTACGGAGCATATGAGAGAACAACCTCATATTTTCGTTTAGCCTTACATACCTGAGATTTGAAGAATCCTAAATTTTTCAGCACGAATTGGCCCTGGACTCAAAACCCTCCTCTTCTTTTCTTCTCCTTTTCACAGAACGTAGTTAGACTTAAGAAAAATGGGGTTATAAAACCCCTTTGTACGAATCTAGGCTTAAATACTTATTTTGGGACTTAAGAATATATTAGGAAGGACGAAAATGCCCTTCCCAAAGTTAAAACGAAAAAATCACATTCTTGGCCACTGGCGCGCGTCGCGCACCTGCACATTTGGGCTGGTTTTCGCGAAATCAATTTCCGTAGAAGAAAATTGAAAAAAAATCAAGTGTGGTTCCGTGTACCAGGAGCGTCGTGGCCTGGACGCGAAAACCTCATTGTTTTGGCTCACTTTGAAAAAATAATTCTCGTTTTTCGCATTAAAGTCGAGTCGAGACCATTTTTCGACTTGATTTTTCGCGCTGATCGCAAATTCGACCTCAAATTTTTCATCGAAGCTTTGAAAAATGTGTTGCGCGCACGATACGTTTTAGGAGTATTTCGATAAATTATACGGGGTGTTACACTATGATTGTATCAAAAATAATTTTCTAAATTATTAAATGATTCAATCGAAGTATAATAATTTTCTAAATTATTAAATGATTCAATCGAAGTATATTCATATATTCTCATGATATTAAAATGATATAATTAAGGAATAGACATTGTTTTACCAAGTCAATCATCAATTTTTAATGATGGACTGCTAAGATCCTCAATGATACCATAACAGTTTATTGCATAACAGAAAATTGCACAAATACTTAATGTTGTCATCATAGTATATATATACTGTGATGATATCATGAAAATTTTCTGAAGTCAGTAGATGGTATATGAATGATACTATCATAATATATTCATATATTATTAAGATATCAAAATTGTATAATTGGAGAACAACCACTATTTTACCAAGTCAATCCTTAATGAAACACTTCTAAAATTCTCAATAATATCATAACATACGTTTAGGAAAAATTGTACAAATATTGAATGATACTATCATATGATGTGTGTGTTTATATATATATAAATATACAATGAATGTATCATAAGTGTTGAATGATGCCCTCAAATATTAAATATTCGATTTTGGTACGACTCTTTAAGTTATAGCAGCAGTTGAATTTTATTTGCATATATAGCCAATACTTATGAAACATTTCAGCCAAGTATTCTGTTGCCTCATGCTCCAATAATACGAGAAATTTGCATGTACAATCCGGCTCATAGAAAATTTCCAAGGAACTTGAATATTAATATAATTTTGAATATTATCAACACCTGTTCGCGTGTCTTGTTAATCCATTATGTCATTCGCAATTACCTGTAGCATTTTTTCTTAAATATATTATGTCAAATCATACATCACCAATGCAAATAAAAATTAATATTCTAAGAGTTAATCTCTGATGTAATCCCATTATACAGAAAGGTGCTCTAGATCTCTTTCCACTCTCCCCACTCCAATCTTGGCTGTCATATACATTCCTAATCATCCTAATATGAGCAAAAAGACAAATTTGATACACTAAATTTTTTGCTATATATGTACAGAGTTTAGAAAAAGGTCAGATCACAAGGATTTATTGTACGCAAAAGTTCTCGCTATGCACAGGATTTGAGAAAGGGCTTGACCACATGCACAGGATCTGGAAAAGGACCCAACCACAAGGGTCTATTGTACGCAGTCTTACCTTTCATTAAAGGTGTGTATCGGTCGGTTCGATTTGGTCCTATACATTATTAGTTTGATTTATCGATTTTTAATTTTTAAATATGCTAAACTAATAAGAAATCAATAAAATATTTTTTATCGATTTTCGATTCCTTAATGTTTCGATTTTTGATTTACTCAATAAAAATGATAATGAGAATTTGCATTAATAAAAAGCAGATAGAGTACGAAAACTATGTTTACAAACTTGCAAAAGCTATAATTAGTTAATTATAAATTAAAATACTAAAGTGAATAACTAATCACTTAAGTACTATATATAAAGATTAAAATATGTAAAGTATTGATATAGTGTTCTATTACTATTAAATTACTAATATTTAATATTTATGGAGGGGTAAAATAGTAAATTATTATAATTTTATTGGGTTATTGGTTTACCTAATAGCCAATAGTAAAAATCTATATCGAATAGATAACTTAATAATCTTTTTTTTCAAAACCATTAAAAATTCGATAACCTAATAACCCAATAACAATAAACCAATAACGTTTTTATCAGTCGATTTATTGGTTGGTTCAGTTTTTGCACAACCCTACCTTGCATTTATGCTAGAGGTTGTTTTCGATGCTTGAACCCGTGACTTCCTAGTCACATGACATCAACCTTACCAGTTACTTCAAGGCTCCGTTAATATAAACTATATATGTGTGTGTGCATATATATATATATATATATATATATTCCAAACGTCTCCATAAAATTAGTGATTGGTCATTCTTGGAGAGGGAATACATATTCACATTCTACACGTACAATTTTATCAGGCCGTATAAAGTCCAACAGATGCGGGATCAAGATTTCCTTAAACAAAATCAGAGCTTCTTGATGTTGACTGATGTTTTTTTTGGAGTGGAACAATTTCTTTGTTCTTTTTGTTTTAAAATAATGAGCACTAATAATAGTTTAGTATTTGCTAGGAGACAAAAGGGCAAAAAAGTAGGCAAGGAAAAGGCAAAAAAATTATGAAAAAATTAAGACAAAAAAAACAAAGAAATCAAGTTCAAACTTCAAGTGGGAAATCTTTATATAAAAGAAGGAAAAAAATGTTGGGCTCAACATGTCTAAATATAATCTTTATACAATGTTAAATCATCTATTTTGGATGAAACTTGTACTGGATGGGTGAAATTTTTTTTATATTAGTAGCTGAAATGGAACAAATCTTTCTAGGGGTAAACCATGTTTGCTTGGCTGAGAGCGGGGAATTTTATTATATTATATTAACAATATTCTTAAATTATTTTAATCTTATAATTGATATCAAAACCAACAATGTAATGGAATGAGTATGAAGATGGCGGATTGTAAGTTTGATTCATACTAATTATTAACCTACCTTGATAACTAAAAAGAAAAAAGAAAAAATTTATAAATTGTTACTTATAATTAATGATGAGAGGCTTTTTAAAAAAAATCATGCCTACTTGATTCAAAATGGACAATCTCAACGTTCAAGAACTTGCACCTTTTCCGTTAACAAAGATTTCATACCCCTAAAAGTATTCCTACACTACCGTCTATATATATAGCTTCATTTTTTTAATCAAATTTAAGTATAGGACTTTATTTATACATTTAATAATCTCTTCCCCCAATTAAGTTCTATATGGCAATCAACAATATTTTTGAATATTTTACCTGGTCTCTTGTATATATCATTTTTTGTGATAGTATTTGTATTATAAAAAAAAAGTGATTTTACTATTTTGATCTTATTTAATGTATACTAATTATTTTATTAGTTCTTTTAGCAGATCAAATATAATGAGTGAATTCTACCAATTAATATGGATAAATTTTTTTTATAAATATATTAAATCAAAATTTAACAACTAAAAATAAATAAAAAAAGTATTAACATAATTTGATATTATCCATTTAAAGACATGGATGTTTTCCCAAAAGACGTCACACAAACACTTGTATTTCCTAATCAACTTCCAATATGAAATTATATATATACCTCCAACATAGAAATGTAGACAACGACACAAGAAGAACATGACCAGAAAATAGTGGAATTTCAATGAGTGGAAGGAGGATTTACCACACGAGTGTTTATTTTGTATCTTACAGTAGAATTTTAAACTTTTTAACATGAAGTCCCTCCTATTTATACTGCTTAATTTGATCCATTGAATTTACATAACTTCTAAAAGAAATTTCTTTAGAGGTGTATTTACAAAATTAATTTCATTAATGGTATTTTAAAACTTTAAATTTGACTACTTTTACTATTTTATGCTGTTATTTTATACTAAGATTAGAAAACAATATAACAAAATTCTTTTCAACAACAACATATCCAGTGGAATCCTACAAGAGGGGTTTGGGGAAGGTAGAATGGACGCAGATTTTACCACTACCTCGCAAGGTAGAGAGATTATTTACTGGGAACCATTATCTCAAAAATCCATAAGCAGAATAAACTAGATATGAAAAAAAAGAAAAGAAAACAGAAAAAATGACTAACAATGAAAAATACGTGATAGTGTGTAAATACAATAAAATCAACATATATATATGACGAATAATGATAATACAAGATATAAAAATACGACTAATCCTACTATCCTACTATACCCCAAGGTTAGACATCCACCTAACCCTACTAACCTATTAGCCTTTTATTTTTTAAACATAGCTAGTATGTATCTACTCAACCTAGCTATAATTTTAAGAAATTACAAAACTTATTAAGGATTTTAATTCTCGTAAAATTCGTTACTCTCCTCCTCTCTACTCTTTAATTTCTATCTAACTCGACACACTCTTCCCTTTTTTTTCTCTCCCTCCTTCTTCCATTAATCTTCTACTGGGAGAAAAAACTTCTCTATGTGTATCTGACGTGCGGTTCTTGAGCAAGTGGAAAATTTGAGAGAAAGTGAAGTGAGGTTTCACATTCTTTGAGGTTTTGTGTTGCTAGTGATAGAGTTAGCAGGATCTGATCAGTAGCAAAGTCAGGATTTTAATTAAAGACGTTTAAAATTTAAAGAAGTAAACACACAAATTAATCAAAGAGAATTCAATATCTATTATATATACATAAAAAATAATTTTAACACTATCTAAATAGTTTAATTTTTTATCAAAGAGAGTTCCGATGCAATAAGCTACACTCCGGCCCTGGGTCTCATCACAGTTAAAGGTATAATGAATTGATATTGATATTGGATATACAGATACATCCGTATAATTTGATATAACTTTATGTATATACAGTCAAATATATACTTTTATAAATTTATATAACTTGATAGACAAATATATTCATAGAAATTGATATAAGCTTATGCATATGTACACATCAAAATTTTGTAGAACTCTACAAGATGAATCCTATTTCAGTCAGAGTTTCTTGAAGGCTACTCTACCCTAAACTCTAATTTATGCCTATATAAAAGCATTATACCCTTGAAAAGACATCTCAAATATCTTACAAATTCTTGAGATATTCATAAAGAGATTAAAATATGACTGAAGGAGGTCAAAATACGAATTTGTACCCACATTGTTTATGAATAAAATTATGTTTCTTCATAGTTTATATGTGATTGTAATTTATTTTTTATCACTTTAAAATTTGTTTCAAACAACATATACAGTCAAATCATACTTTGCATATTCTACTAGATACACTCGTAGAATATGATATTGCATACGCATATGCATAAGTTATGAAATACATATACATGTGAAACACAAATACATAATAGGAGAGAGAGTCAGGGAGAGAGACGAGCAAGTGAGATAGTATATCCTGAATACACTTGTATAATGCATTAGATGCACTATATCTAGATCGAAACTCAAACAACATATGTAATTATTGAAACTATCAGTGCGCATTGGATAATTGACATTTATACTAATGTGCTTAATGAAAGTTGCTCAATTTTCAATGTCTAATCAATGCCCATACTCGTTAATGCGCTTTCTAAAAGTGTTAATTAGAATTTCAATGAGTGGCTATGGCAAATATGGTACAAGTCAAGAAATGTTAAACTTGCCAAGAATGGAAATATTCGCATGTTTAGCTTCTTTTTAAACTTTTTGATTATTTAATTACATCAATTAAATATCTGACAAGCACTACCATGCCCATCCATTTTCACTAAGTTGTTTTTCATGTTGTAATTTAGTAATATAAAATTAAACAACCTGGCCATGTTGTGTCACCTTCCAAACTTGCTTAAATATCACCCCTATTGATTTCATTTCCTATAAAATCTTCAAAAAAAAGATAAGGGATTTATGGCTTCATCATATAAGAGAAGCATTTATATGCTTCTTTTTCATGTGTATCTTTTCATTCTTCTTCAACAATTTGAGTTGATTGCTGCATCAAGAGTAGTAGTTATGAAATTTCATCAACCTAAGACTCCTTCTTCGAATATATTTTCGTTCAATCGTTACAACAAGTATGAAATTGTAAAAGATTATGGTCCAGGACATAGCCCTGGTATGGGCCACCAAAATCCACCAGGGGAGCCATAATAGAGGAAAGTCTAGAATGAGTGAGATTTTGTTATATGTATACATCCTTTTTTTGGAGTATGTGTATACATATTTCCAGCCAGAAACAATGTGCTAAGTTGAACTTACGGAATCTGCCCTACATCTGTCTCTGCTAAACAACAAACACACCATATTTCAACCAAGTACTAAAGTGTTTTTTTGTTGTTTGGGGTTAATTTTAATTATTTCATATTTGGAGGACGGTAAGCTTGATGGTGAATGGCAGAAGAATATTATGACAATATTTTTTCTACAGCTTGATAGAGATTTCTATAAACTTCTTGGTTTTTGTCTTCTTCTCAATAATATGCTAGCTATTGAGATAACTAGTCTCTCTTTCTTTTTGTATTACTCTTTTGTTTTGCTACTTCTTAGTTTTCTTCTTTTATGTAATGGGAGATTTTGAATTGATTTATTGTGCTATATATTGTTCATTTTTTTTGTTTGTTAAGTATTTTATCCGTTTCAACGAAAGTATACATGGAAGGGTTCGAACACAAGGATTGAACAATCTTGTTTTTAGACTCAACTCCAACATCAACCCTTGAGTGACAGAGTCAACATTTTTTGTCAAGGGAATTTCATAATTTTAGAACATGCGTGGATGATTTTTATATTATTAAGTGTATTCAATAATTAGTAGAGTATTCGACAATTAGTATATATCAAAATATCTGTATTTAACCTATATATTCAAAAAAGTTTTTCAATGAAGGGTGTTCATCTGACCACCATTGGGTGAATGTAGTTTCGTCCCTGCAACCCTCAGGTACTTTTTACATAAGAAATCATATAAAATATAATGCAAGTCATAAATATCATTTTGTGTTTTGAAATATTTTTAAAATATGAGAAAAAATTGGAGCAAAAACATAATTTAGTTCTCTAAGTAATACTCTAAGAGAGTATAATATAAAATTAAACAAAAGGTGCATGTTTTAATGTTCAAATATTAAATGGATATTTCTCAGGTAGCTAGATTTCACCTTTGACCTTGGAATAGCAAGACTACTCCCTATAGCTTTTGGAAATACTAGGTCAACTAAAGAAGGATGGGTGAAAATTGGAGCCTTCAATAAATAAAGCAGGATCCAATATACTTTTAAAGTATTCAAAATCAAACAAATATGTTCTTCGTTAATAATCTAGCTCATAGATATTTTTATCGTCTAAATAATTAATCTAAATATACTTTATTTAATCGAAGTATGCAATTGACATAATTAGCTTAATAATGAGCAAAAAAAGTTCAAAATAATGCTCTTAAAGAATGCAAAATTGAGCATCCGTTAATTGGTTAAAAAACTTTAATATGTACAAATTTAACGTTTTTTAAGTATTCAAAATCAAGCAAATATGTTCTTCGTTAATAATCTAGCTCATAGATATTTTTATCGTCTAAATAGTTAATCTAAATATACTTTATTTAATCGAAGCATGCAATTGACATAATTAGCTTAATAATGAGCAAAAAAGGTCAAAATAATGCTCTTAAAGAATGCAAAATTGAGCATCCGTTAATTGGTTAAAAAACTTTAATATGTACAAATTTAA